>JARQOC010000003.1:234467619-234517662 GCA_033576535.1 Allobates femoralis
TTAGTCGGGCAGCAGAGTTGAAAACAGACTGGAGAGGTGCAAGAGTGTTAGCAGGGAGCCCACAGGGAAGGATGTTGCAGTAATCAAGGCGGAAAATGATGAGGGCATGTACAAGAGTTTTAGCAGATTGAGGCATGAGGAAAGGACAGATTCTGGAAATATTTTGGAGCTGGAGGCGAGAAGAGGCGGTGAGAGTTTGGACATATGCTTTGAAAGACAGGGCAGGATTGAGGGTCACACTGAGGCAGCGTATTTCAGGTGCTGGAGAGAGCATGATGCCATTAACAGTGATAGATAGATAAGGTTGGGAAGATACGTGACATGGGGGAAGGATGATGAGTTAAGTTTTGTCTACACCGAGTTTTAGGAAGTGAGAGGTGAACAAGGAGGATATGGCTGACAGACACTCCGGGACTCCGGCTAGCAGAGAGTTGACATCTGGGCGAGAGAGGTAGATCGGTGTCATTAGCATACTCGAATCCATGGGACTTTATGAGTTGTCCTAGGTCAAGGGTATAGATGGAGAAAAGTAGAGGCCCCAGGAAAGAGCCTTGTGGGACTTCAACAGAGAGAGGGCGGGATGAGGAGGTAGTGTGGGAAATGCTAAATGTGCGGTCGGAAAGGTATGAGGCGATCCAGGATAGGGCAAGGTCTTTGATGCCAAGGAAAGAGAGAATCTGTAGTAGGAGGCAGTGGTCAATTGTGTCAAAGGCAGAGAGAGGAGGATGGAGAATTGTCTGTTAGCTTTGGCTGTAAGTCATTAGTAACTTTGATTAGGGCAGTTTTGGTGGAATGGTGGGGCCAGAAGCCAGATAGGAGGTTGTCAAGGAGAGAGTTAGACAAGACGTGAGTGAAAAGTTGAGCAGGGACATGCTGCTCAAGGAGTTTGGAAGCAAACAGGAGCAGCGATATTGGGTGGTAGCTGTGTATAGCAGTCGGGTCAAGGTTTGGCTTTTTGAGGATGGTGTGATGGTGGCATGTTTGAAAGCAGAGGGGAAGGTACTAGGAGTTAATGATAGGTTGAAGAGATGGGTTAGGGCTAGGATAAGCATGATAGTGAGGTTGGGGAGAAGGTGGGAAGAGATGGGATCAAGTGCACAGGTGGTGAGGTGGGATTTGTAGAGGAGACAAGTAAGCTACCCTTCAGTGATGTTGGAGAGGGAGGTTGTGAAGGAAGGGCAAAGGTCTGGTATATGGAGTGATTGACGTGGTGGAATAAAGGCTTGTCTTGTTTGGTCGATCTTATTTTTGAAGTATGTGGCGAAGTCCTCAGTAGAGATAAGGGAGGTTGGAGGGGGCAGTGGTGGGCGGAGGAGAAAGTTAAATGTGCTGAACAGCTGCATGGAGTTGTAGGATAAGGAAGATACAAGGTTTGTGAAGTAGGTCTGTTTAGCAGAGGTGAGGGCTGATTTGAAGGTGAGTGTTGCTTGTTTGAATGCAGTGAAGTCATCTGGCAGGTCTGCTTTCTTCCAATTCCCCTCCGCAACCTTGGACACTTGTCTAAGTTTTTTGGTGAGGTTGTTGTGCCATGGTTGCCTATTTATTCGTCACACTTTGCCATGTACGAGAGGGGCGACAGAGTTTATGGCTGATGTGAGGGTGGCGTAATAGAATGCAGTGGCACTGTCTATGTCGTGGAGTGAGGATATGGAAAACAGATGTAAAATAGATCCTGAGAGTCTGTGAATGTCTAAATGTGCAAGGTTTCTGTGAGGATGTGCTAAGGGCTGGACATTGGGGAGAACAGTTATGAAAAAGTGAGTAGGTGATAGTCAGCTAGGGGGAGAGAGGAGATTGTGAGATCTCCTCCAAATGCAAGAGGCCTAAGGAAGGGTCTTCAACTGGTCACCAAGGTGAAGCTACTTAGCCCTGTGGAATGAGAGCTCATGTGGATTCCCACAGTAAAAATTAAGCTTCTGGCTAAATAGCAGGGCCCCTATGAAGTGGTAGAGAAACTTGGTGTGGGGCAGCGCCTGGATCGCAAGTCAGGAAACACGTGGAGCCCGGTAGTAGTTCAAACAGGACCCGGTGTTTATTGCTGATACACTCACAGCGGTAGCACAGTCTGCCGGAATCCGGGTCGCAGCCGGGTACACAGGACACAGTTCATATAAAGTAACTCCGGGTCCTTCAGGCCAAAGGCCTCCGTTATAGGTCACGCCAAGCTCCCAGCTCTCCTGGGCTAGGCCGTGTTAGTATAGCACACGGCCCCCTGGAACTCTAGACCTCTCCTGTATATATCTCTGCTGCTCCTGCAGCTAAGGCACAATTCTGTGTACAAGGAACCCCGCCCTGCCTCCTGCTCAGGCTTTTAACTCCGTGTCTCCTTCCGGGACCTTGCAAGACCCGGAGCGGAGGGAGCGGACCGTCCCTTTCTCTCATACCCTACACCGGGCTCAATACGTGACAGTGCGCATTCTGGGGGAGACATATCGCCCCTCGCATATGATCCCCCGCACTGTCTCACATACCCCCCCCCCTCGGTTCAAACTTGTGGGGTTGAACCCCAGCCAACAGGGCGCCCGGGACAGGGCATCCGCATTACCCTGCAACTTGCCAGCCCGATGCTCCACCGTAAAACGGAAGTTTTGGAGGGACAGGAACCACCGGGTGACCCGAGCGTTCCGTTCCTTGGCATTTCGCATCCAGACCAAAGGAGCGTGATCCGTAATTAACCGGAACTGTCGCCCGAGCAAATAATAACGTAGGGACTCCAAGGCCCATTTAACGGCCAAGCACTCCTTCTCCACTACGCTATAATTCTTTTCCGCTGGGGACAATTTCCGGCTCAAGTAAGTGACCGGATGCTCGATTCCGTCCACTTCTTGCGACAGCACAGCCCCCAGCCCCACCTCCGAGGCGTCTGTTTGTACAACGAAGGCCTTTGTAAAGTCAGGACTGATGAGGACGGGCTGTCCGCACAAGGCCGACTTCATGGATTGAAAGGCCGCCTCTGCTTGGGGATTCCAACGCACCAAAGCAGACTTCTTCCCTTTTAACAGGTCGGACAGGGCCGCCGTTCGCCCAGCAAAATTGGGTATGAAGCGTCGGTAGTACCCAACAATGCCGAGGAACGCCCTCACCTGTTTGGTAGACACCGGTCGGGGCCAATTTTGAATGGCCTCGATTTTGTTTATTTGGGGTTTGATAACCCCTCGCCCAATCACATACCCCAGGTACCGGGCCTCCTCGAGCCCCATGGCACATTTTTTTGGATTCGCCGTCAGGCCTGCGGCCCTGAGCGAATCCACCACGGCCTGAACCTGGGATAAGTGGGTGTGCCAATCCGGACTAAAGATGATGATGTCATCTAGGTAGGCGGACGCGTACTTCCGATGAGGTTCTAACACTATGTCCATGAGCCGCTGAAATGTGGCCAGGGCTCCATGCAACCCAAAAGGCAACACGACGTAGTGATAGAGACCTTCCGGAGTAACAAAGGCGGTTTTTTCCCTGGCCGACTCTGTTAGCGGCACCTGCCAGTATCCTTTTGTCAGATCGAGCGTTGTGAAGTACTGGGCTTGCCCCAGTCTTTCAATCAACTCGTCCACCCGGGGCATGGGATATAAATCAAACTTAGACACTTCGTTCAGCTTCCGGAAATCGTTGCAGAACCGCAACGATCCGTCCGGCTTTGGAATGAGCACAATGGGACTAGCCCACTCACTCCGGGATTCTTCTATCACGCCTAACTTAAGCATGTGTTTAACTTCGGCCGTGATGGCTTGCCGTCTGGCCTCGGGTACCCGGTATGGTTTCACTCGCACTTTAACCCGGGGCTCAGTGACAATGTCATGTTGAATGACCGAAGTGCGCCCGGGCAGGTCAGAGAACACATCGGGATTCTGCTGTACCAACTTTCGAGCCTCCCGTCGTTGGGCCTTAGTGAGGGTGTCACTTATTTTTACCCCTTCGGTATCCCTGGTGGCCGAAGGGGAAGGGTCACCGGGTGCATCGGACGCCTCCATAAGCAGGCACTCCCGGTCTTTCCATGCTTTAAGCAAATTTACGTGGTATAGCTGCACGGGTTTCCTTTTCCCGGGCTGGTATACCTTGTAATTGACCTCCCCTACTTTTTCCCGGATTTCATAGGGCCCTTGCCATTTGGCCAATAATTTGCTTTCCGTTGTGGGCACTAAGACCAATACCCGGTCCCCCACCTCAAAGGTCCTAACGGTGGCCCGTGTATTATACCTGCGGCTTTGCGCTCCTTGGGCATCCATTAGGTGCTCTTTTACAATAGGCCGGACCGCCGTGATCCGGTCCTGCATTTTCGCCACGTGGTCAATCACGCTCCTATAGGGTGTGGGCTCCTGTTCCCACGTCTCTTTGGCAACATCCAAGAGCCCTCTAGGATGTCGGCCGTACAACAGCTCAAAGGGGGAAAACCCCGTAGACGACTGTGGTACCTCCCGGATGGCGAACATTAGATAGGGCAATAACATGTCCCAATCCTTTCCGTCCTTTGCTACCACTTTTTTTAGCATGGACTTCAGGGTTTTATTAAACCGCTCCACTAATCCGTCGGTCTGGGGATGATACACCGAGGTGCGCAGCTGTTTAATGTTGAGCAGTTTACACAGTTCCCGGGTCACTTTGGACATAAAAGGAGTCCCCTGATCTGTGAGGATTTCCTTAGGTAGTCCTAGGCGACAGAACATAGCAAACAGCTCCAGGGCAATCATCTTCGCCGAGGTGCGGCGTAACGGAATCGCCTCCGGGTACCGGGTGGCGTAGTCGACAACCACGAGTATATGTTGGTGGCCTCGGGCTGACTTCACTATAGGCCCCACCAAATCCATTGCGATCCGTTCAAAAGGTTCCTCTATAACGGGTAGAGGTACCAATGGACTACGGAAAGTGGCAATGGGTGTGGTCAGCTGACATTCCGGGCAGGAGTCACAGTACCTCTGGACGTCCGCATACACGCCCAGCCAGAAGAACCTCCGCAAGATGCGTTCTTGCGTTTTTTTAGCCCCAAGGTGGCCCCTAGCAGGTGGGAGTGGGCCATCTCTAGGACTGCCCGGCGGTGTGGCTGCGGCACTACCAGTTGGTCCACGACCTCATCCCTGACTTTGTCCACCCTATAAAGTAACTCCCGGTTAATCACCATGCGTGGAAATACATTCTCAGCCCCTGGCTGCTGAGCTACCCCGTTTACTTCTGTTACCCTTTCTCGGGCCCTGGTCAGCGTGGGGTCCTGTAGCTGGGCTGTCCCAAACGCTCCCCGGGATACTTCCAACTCTGGAAGCGGTGGGGTCTCCTCGACCTCTCCTGCCAATACGTCTACCGGGAAGCTATCGGGGTGACACTCTAGCCCTATGTTGGCGACCCCTACGGCAGGTGTCCCGGTCTCAGGGTCGTCGGGTTCAGCACCCTGATTCCCGGGCATCAGGGAAGGGTTACTCCTCCTTCCCCATAAGGACCAAAACAATGGTAAGTCTCTTCCCAGCACAGTCCCGTAGGGTAGAGAGTTTACCACTCCAACCACGTGGGTCACCTCTCCACATGAAGTGGATAGAGTCACCTCCGTGGTTGGATACTCGCGTAGGTCCCCGTGTATACACCGGACCCCGATCACTTCCCCAGTGAGTTGCAACCCGGGGATTAAGGACGCCCGAACCAGCGTCACCAAACTGCCAGAGTCCAAGAGAGCTTCCGCTCTGTGTCCATTAATGAGCACTGGGCACAGATGTGGTTCCGTTAGGGGATCCACCACATCTGCAGTGAACACGGGGCTGGCATACATCGAGAGCCGGCGTGTGAACCCGCAGTCCATGGGTTCCGCCGTTAGTGGGCAATAGGCAGCCACATGTCCTGGTCCTTTGCACCGCCAGCACCACGTAGCAGTGGCAGCGCTGGGCCGGAAGCTCCTTCTTGGGGAGCCTGGTCTCCTGTCAGCGCCGTTTTGGGGTGTCCTCTCAGCGAGTACGTTTTTAGAAGAGTCCCCTGGGAATGGACGTACACCTTTAGCCGGCTCCGGAGGCCGGCGTAACTGCCGCAGTGGGGCAGAGTCCCGTATGAACTCCTGGGTGGCTGTATATCGCTCTAACAAGCTAACCACCTGGTCCAAGGTACCCGGGTCCCCTTGCCCCACCCAACGCTGTATCGCAACTGGCAGAGTCCGTACCAGCCGGTCGACCACCACCCTTTCCACCATCTGTCCCGGAGTCAAGCTCTCAGGCTGGAGCCACCTTTTCACCAACTGCAACAGGTCATACGCCTGGGAGCGAGCCGGCTTGGACTCCACGTAGGACCAGGAAAACACTCGTTGGGCTCGGACATAAGTATTGACCCCCAGTCTAGCAAGGATCTCACCTTTGAGTCTGGCATAGTCCTGTGCTTCTTCCCAACTGAGGTCCGTGTAGGCCTTTTGGGCATCGCCCATCAGGAATGGCGCCACCACTTCAGCCCACTGAGCGGGAGGGAGGCCTTCTCGCTCTGCGGTGCGCTCGTAGACGGTGAGGAAGGCTTCTACGTCGTCCTCTGGACTCCGCTTCCGCAGTGCCGACCGGACCCGGTCCCGGGCCTCACGCCGCTCCGGGGGAGGCGCTGTTGGCGGGTCTCGTAAGGCCGCAATTTGCTGCAGGAGCAGTTCATTCATTTTCTGCTGTTGTAGAAACTGCTCCTGTTGTAGCAACTGCTGCTGCTCCTGCTGTCGCTGGTGCTGCTCCTGCTGTCGGAGCTGCTGCTCCTGCTGTCGCTGCTGCTGCTCCTGCTGTCGCTGCTGCTGCTCCTGCTGACGGAGCTGCTGCTCCTCGTGTCGCTGCTGCTGTTCTTGTTGCCGCTGCTGGGTAAGTACCAGCTGCCTTAGGATTTCCTCCATATCAGCGGCAGGCCTGAACTGTAGCGTGGCCGGCTTAAGTATGGACATGCAGTGTCGGGCACCCCGCAAGAGACTGGCGGCTATAATAACTGCTGCTCCTCTCACTTAGCTGCCGCTCATTAGCCTCATGAAACAGTCACTTTCACCAGCGGTTCCGGAAGGAAGGGCAACAGTAGCGCGGGCTTCACCATATGTGGGGCAGCGCCTGGATCGCAAGTCAGGAAACACGTGGAGCCCGGTAGTAGTTCAAACAGGACCCGGTGTTTATTGCTGATACACTCACAGCGGTAGCACAGTCTGCCGGAATCCGGGTCGCAGCCGGGTACACAGGACACAGTTCATATAAAGTAACTCCGGGTCCTTCAGGCCAAAGGCCTCCGTTATAGGTCACGCCAAGCTCCCAGCTCTCCTGGGCTAGGCTGTGTTAGTATAGCACACGGCCCCCTGGAACTCTAGACCTCTCCTGTATATATCTCTGCTGCTCCTGCAGCTAAGGCACAATTCTGTGTACAAGGAACCCCGCCCTGCCTCCTGCTCAGGCTTTTAACTCCGTGTCTCCTTCCGGGACCTTGCAAGACCCGGAGCGGAGGGAGCGGACCGTCCCTTTCTCTCATACCCTACACCGGGCTCAATACGTGACAGTGCGCATTCTGGGGGAGACATATCGCCCCTCGCATATGATCCCCCGCACTGTCTCACATTGGAGAGTTGAGATAAGTAGTTCATCAACCCGGCAGCCATTCCAACTCTACCAGGTCAATCTTATCAAGCCGTGGCAAGACAGGGAGTACGTGGAAACTCCATGTTTGGTGGTCAAGATGGAAGCTGACCTTGAAGATGTCACAATGGCACAGATGCTGTCAAGGGCCCAAAATCAGCAGTGTCGAGAATTACTCTAGTGGAACAGAGACTTTTCTCAGAATTCTCTGTGTGTACAGGTCATAGAACATTAGGTACTGACAGAATACTATGTGTGGGTGAACCTGAAGCGCTACTGGATTCGCGAAACCCTGCGAGAATTGATCTCACAAGAGCTGAAGCGAATGCTGAATTTGGGAGTTATTGAGAAATCCAAGAGTGGCTGTTCTAGCCCGATTGTCCTTGTGCCAAATATTGAGGGAGCATGGAGATCCTGTAATCATTATTGGAAGCAAAACGAGGTCTCCAAGTTCGATGCATATCTGATGCCTTGTGTTGATGAGCTGATTGAGAGGTTTTGGTCGGCACTGTACATAACCACTTTGAATCTAACGAAGGGATATTGGCAAATCACCATGTCACAAGAAGTCGAGGAGAAGATGATCTTGTCTATGCCTGGCGAATGCTTCCAATACTCCAGAATGCCCTTAAGACTGCAGGGAGCTCTGGCCACCTTTCAGAGGGCCATGGACTGGATCCTCACACCCCATAAAAGTTATGCAACGGCATATCTGGACAACATCATAATCTTCAACCTGGATTAAGGAAGTCAGGTGGTGAACAATGCTTTGAGGAAATCGGAGTCCTCTATGAATTAAAAATATGCCGTGGATAATGAGGAAGCTAAATACCTCAGCTATGAAGTGAATACAGGCAAAATTGAACTCCAGATCAAGAAAGTGGATGCAATCCAAAATTGGGCGAAAACACTTGGTGGATGACACATTGCGGTACTACCTTTTAAGCTGAAAGTTTAGACTAATTTCAGATCATGCCCCACTCAGGTGGATGATGGAAAAAAAAGGTAGAAATGCCAGAGTTACCAGTTGGGTTTCAGTCCTCCAGGATTATAGCTTCTAAATTGAACATATAGCTGAGAAGCTGCATGGTAACGAGGATACGCTATCGAGACCGCCTTGTCGGACAGTAGAAGGTGCCAAGCCCCACAGATTTAAGTAGAGGGGAGAGATATGTAAAATGGTCTGTGTGTGGAGGTTTCTTGATATACAGAATCAATGGCACTGCTATACTTATGCATACACAGGTTTTTATTCACTCGAAGTTGCAAGTTCAAATTGTGCAGCAAGAAAAGCAGGGTGAAAATAGGAGGAAAGCCAGTATGTGTGTGTGACTGGACTATGATCATTTCACACCTCGTGGTGCTTCAAAGTCTAGGGAGTTGAAGATTATACAGCTTTGTTTCTGTTCTGGACTGCGAGAGAACACACAGCAAAATGGACTGTTTATATCCTTTGTTCGTACAATATGTATTTTTACACAAACACACACACACACTCAAACAAAACATAATCCACTCAAGTGAGCCTGTGAATGGGGGGGTACCCTAAGGGCCACTTTACACACACCAACTTATCTGTCCAACTTCAGACCAACTTGCTGGTTGCAGTGAAATCATGGACACATTGTTCCATTTTGTGACTGTGTACAATGGAGCAATGTGTCCATGATTTCACTGCAACCAGCAAGTTGTTCAGAAGTTGGACAGATAAGTTGGTGTGTGTAAAGTGGCCTTAACATTCCCATTAGAGTACCTCATAATTCTGTTGTCCTGGGAGATGAGCCTAAGTGGAAGTGTCTTGTGGCAGTGTATCCCTCTTTATTTTCCAATGAGAAAACACATGCACTCCTGCCAAAACCAAGCATGCACGTATAAGCAGGAGTTGGGATGATCAATTGTTAACCAAAAAAAACAAACACCATTGTTCAGCTGACAGATCTCAACTGTATGCCTTTTCTGTTGTTTCTTTTCCACTTACTGACACATTGTGAATTCTACTAATTCCCTGAGGTCAGTGAGCCTGTCTATATACACACTTACTGTAGAGAGTATGGTGGAAGTCCTAGCCAGACATAGAGGATAAATAATTTAATAAAAAGAAATTAAGAAAAACCTATCCAGGATCCACAAAAACGACAAGGAAAATGGTATCACCAACAGAGCTGTTGAGTCAGTGAAGCAAACATCCGACTCCGAGTCTGACTCCAAATGTTCAATTTCCCTGAATCCAACTCGGACTCTGACTCCAACTCCACCACAATGGACACCGACTCAGACTGCACGATTCCGACTCCATAACCATGACTGTGAAGTCAGTAAGCCACATATCCAACTCAAACGCCTCACTTTCCCTGAATCTGACTCCGACTCCACCCAAAATGGGTACCGACTCCGAATCCACAGTCCTGACTAACACTAGAACTCATTCCTATAGCCTCAATAGGAGGATGAACACTCTGTATGTAACGCTGCAGTGTATCTTCCTCAGGGGTGATTTAATGCTACACACAGTCCTACTACCTAAACCAATCACCCCTGGTCAACTGATAACACAAAAATAGATACAAACCATGTGAAGTATACACCTCTAATGTATATCAGTTCCCCTCTCAAAGTGATGGGTCCAGGTCGGCACTTCAAGCCACCATCATCATTAGCTAATTATGGCTGTGTGGACAATTGTTTTGAGGGAGTGCTTTCTCATGGTAATAGGTTATGTGTGGTTCCCCTTTGAGACTTTAAATGGGGGGGTTTACAAAATATCACCCTCCATTGATTCCATAACCAGCCCTCTTAGCCTGCATGTTTTGTAGGAAGACGAGCTCTGGAGCACAAACTGCTGCTCTAAGTAGTTGTCCACACGGAAACTGAAACATTCATGAAACACGTGTATGCTTTATTATTTGGGCAGAAGGAAGTTTTAAACGCTTCCAAATGCAATTTCTAATAAAAAAGATATTTGTAGGATGTCATAAGACGGTGATGAAAGAAATGTCTGAACGACGAAATGGGACCTGAGTGGCTATTATTACAATAGGAACATATAAAACATATTTAGACCTATAATAAGAATGCCTTTGCTGCTATGTAACATAGTGCACATCTTGTTCTGCTCTCGCTCTCCTTATTCTCATTGTATCTGAAGTGCAGATCTAAATCAGAGGCGGCCAATAGTAGAGATCTGCAGATATTGTACATGTGAGCTAAACAGTATTTATAGCTAGGATATTACAACAATCCCTTGTCCCCATTATTACTTTTAAACAGTTCATAACTTTAAGCTCTTGAAAGGAAAAGGCAAAAAATGTACTGTAAGATCGCAAGTGTGTCAGGTCTGAAGGAGTCACCCAGAGGTAGGAGTACTGCGGGGGAGTCACACCGAGGAACGCTCACCTACCTAACATTGTATCACATCTTCAGCCTCGCAAGTACAAAGCTGAAACCTATCAAAAAGATGGCCTTCCTAGTGCAACCGCTGCAAACACCTGCTATATTAGACAGAGGCTATGCTTAAATAAAGAGGCACAGCAATGTAGACATCTTTGGTCCCTCTCGGCCCACCGCATAGAAGTTGATTTACAATAGGAGGAGGGTGGGAACGTTATAGCCGGCAGCTCAACGGTTTCTATATCTTGAAACATAACTGTCCTGCTTCTAATGTGAAGCAGGATCAGGGACCCCCTACTTCAATAACGTGGGGGTCATCTATTGAATAAGAGGTTTACAATACAGCTCTTTAATAGTGTTGTCCAAGACTTTAAAACTGATAATCTATCCACAGGATCAAGGGGAGGTCTGACACCTGGAACCTCCACTGATTGGATGAAGTTTTCCTCAACATTATATAAGTGATGTATAGGGAGGAGCGCAACAGCTCCTTACACTGTATAGTGGCCGCAGTCATGTACTGCACTTTATCGCCCAATCACACCTTTATTTCCACTTCATTCACCCCTTTAACCATTTCAGTAGCATTAACAGGTCTAATTTGGAAAAGTTTTCTATTAAGCCACATTCAGTGAGACTATTTGTTTATTAATAAACTAGATGGGGTCCCGATTCTATCACATTGGGATATTCTAGAATGTGTGAGATTATATTTTACTTCAATTATATTAGTAATGTTCTAAGTTACTAAATGAAAAAAATAGGTGCATGTGAAGGTGTGCAATAGCAGCTGAATTGTCTGAAATGCAAACAACAAAGTAAGTATATGTATGAAACTGTCACGCGCTTAGATGGAGCAGACATTGTTGGATGCTGCTGTGTATGTGGTTTGTCTTTAAGAGCAGCATGGTTGATGGTTGTGAACGTCCTTGCCTCCTGTGGTGTTCTCCAGAACTGCAGTCACTATTATGTTCAATTGCTGGTTCAGGAGTTAATGTGTGACTCACCTGGAATCCCCTTCACCTGGCTTTAAATAGCCTTCCCTCTCCTCTGTCAGGTGCTGCTGATAGCTTTGTGCTCTAGGTCTTGGTGCTGGGCTGATGCTTAGTTGCTGGGCTAAAGTCTTTCCTTGGGAGAAGCTGTGATTCCTGACCCGTGGGTGGAGGTAGGGGCCCTCAGCCTAGGGCTAATCAGGAGTTTTAGGGTATAGGGTGGCGGCTCGGAACTCCTCACCATCAGAAGTACCTCCAAGATCAGGATGAGCCAGGGACCCCAGCATCAGGGTCAGATTAAGCTCTCCCGACCCCCTTTTGCCCAATTCACCTACCTGTTACCTGATTCCCTTACCTCCCAAGCATGACAGAAACATATGAATGCTGGCATTGATTAAAAACACTATCCCAATGGTGACACCAATATCTATGTTGTAATGGTATCTAAATTATATTGATTATGTGTGTGACCTCAAATCTGGCAAGTGGGAGCCATATAGAGATTTTTTTGCTGTATCAATATGGTGACCATTACACCCTTTGCACTACAGCACATCAGTAGTAATATGGCAGTGCCTTAGCTATATCGCGATGGTGGAGGCTAGACTGTATGTGCTCCTTCCAGGTCTGACATAACTTGAGTCACGTGATAGGGGCATGGTTGAAGGGTGGTCGAAGGCCGCCCCAGCATGATTCAAGTGGACAGGAGGAAATGTTGCCTTGTCCACCAAAGAAGCTGTTCATGCTCACCAATGAAAGTGGTCACACTTATTGAATGTATGGTGTGCTTTGAGGTGGGCGTCACCATGTTAGTTGGTGGGCGTAGTGGTGTAGCCTAAGAAAGGGGGTCTTACCCCACCTGCACCCCCACGCATGGGTCTTACTCCCAGACCCCATCTACAATTCTAATAAAGTCTATGGCCATGTCTCTTACTAAAGTAATGACCGCATGATAGGGGGTACAAAAATGGCAGCCGCGTTACTGCGCATTAGCATGGAAAGACCTTTTTTTTTTCTTACAGTTTAGCTTAAATGTGGTACCCTGCAGAATTAGGCACCACAAATATCTGTAAATATCTGTAAACTCTGGTGGTGTTGGAAATCAGCTCTTTAGCCATTTTAATACATGCAGATGTGATCAGTGCAAAGGGCTATTGTGAAGTTTGGTGGTTAGCAGCTCTATAGAAGAACTACGGAGCCCAGGAGCAAAAGTGCTCTCCTTGGATTCAGTGGTGCTGAAGAGAAAGGAGGCCAGCCAAAGCCTTTGCTGTGGTTGCTGTTGGAACACAGCAGGATCTGTGCAGTTCCAGTAGTGTCCAACTGCCGGGCAACATCAGTTTGGGATCAGCAGTGAAGAGGTGAGGGTGTGTGTGGAGAGCTGCCTTGATGGGATCCTGAGCTGTCAGCAGTGGGAAGAAAGCTGATGTATTTTCCTGTAAGCCTGATGTACCATGGAAGTCCAGGCTGGGAGGAGAAGTATAAGGGTGTGGTATAGAGCCATAATTAATGGGAGTGAGGAGAGCTGTCACACCTTGCTGACAGAACTGAGATCACCACACCATCAGAGAATGCAACCCTGTGTAATTAATAACTATGGAGAGCCGTAATAACCAACATCATCATCACGCTCCAGGAAAAGTAAGTTTATCTGTTGTACCGGAGGTCTGGACATTGTTTATTGAGTGCGGCAGATCCTGAATTACCATCCACAACTTACACTCCTCCTCATTCTGCTGAGGTGGCCTGCCAGACGGAGAGACCACTGTGACAGTTGGCCGAAATTAAACCCCGACGCAGTGAAGTCCAATCCAGACACAAAGATGGTGGCTGCATCAGTTACTGCGCATGAGCATGGAAAGATGTTTACTTTTTTACACTCTGACCAATCAGGAAACACCTGGGTCTACCTACGCTGTGTCCAGTTTCTCTAGGTGGCACTATTTTCGGGATAAACATAATGTTTGACATACTAAGGCTTTTATGTTAGTAGATAAGCTGTTTTATTTACTTATGTTTTTGCGGCATTAGTTGTATTTTTATGCACATACTTATTGAATTCAATTTTTAGCTCCACTAAGGGACCTCACAATGTGATCCACTGATTGCTTATAAAATACTTTAATATTGCCTCTCAGTCCTAAAATGAAGGTCAATTTATAGGCATAGAAGCACAGAGAGCTTAAGGGCACCGTCACACTGTGCGATGGCACCGGAGATGTCGGCGGCGACGGGCGGGATCGTGCACGTTTTTGCCGCCCCCGCCAGCGTCGCCGTCCCCCATTTACATAGGGCAATACCCCGGCGATCTGACAGACGGCATCGCCGCTGGGGTTTCTTAAAACACCAGCGGCAATGCCTTAATATGGGAGCCTATGGCTCCCATCGCCTGGCAGATCACTGTCAGCCATTTACATAGGGCGGTGAGGACATCTGTTACACAGTGATATTTGATAGTAAATGCTCATTATGTCTTAATCTTATTAGACTTATTTTATTTCTTGTGTTCCTTGTTTTTGGCATAGCATTCAAAGCTCACAATAAAAGTATGCTACTTGCAACAACATTTACCTTGGTGGCTTGATCTTATGCATACCATTCTACTATAAATACTATTATTGATAGAATTGTAAACCTTTGGTGCATTATTTGAGATTGCAACAATACAATACGTTATATAGGTTACGTGCTATATATCTTATACTATCTTTATAAATAATCCTATCTACTATATTATCTCCTAATTGCGTCTGTCTGACACCGAAATCGCGCACCAGCGCTCATTGGTCGCCGGAGTCCTTCTCCCCTCCACCATTCCGTCCTCCCCCACCCCGCCGCTTCGTCCTCCATCCTCCTCTCCTCCGCCGCTCTGTGCTCCGTCTTCCCTCTGCCGCTCCGTCCTCCCCCTGTCTGTGCCATCCATCCTTCCCCACCGCTTCCTCCTCTCCCCCACCACTCTGTGCTCCGTCCTCCCTCTGCCACTCCGTCCTTCCTCTGTCTGTGCCACTCCATCCTCCCCCACCGTTTCCTCCTCCTTCCTTTGTCCTCCTCCCCTGTCATTCCATCCTCTGTCCTCCCCCTACCTGTGCTGCTCCGGCCTTCCCCACCCCGCCGCTTCGTCCTCCATCCTCCTCTCCCCTGCCACTCTGTGCTCCGTCCTCCCCCCGCCGCTCCGACGTCCCCCTGCCTGTGCCGCTCCATCCTCCCCCACCCCACCGCTTCCTTCTCCTTCCTTTGTCCTCCTCCCCTCTGCCACTCCATCCTCCGTCCTCCCCCACCCCACCGCTCTGTGCTCCTTCCTCCCCCTGCCGCTCCGTCCTCACCCTGCCTGTCCGCTCCATCCTCCCCCACCCCACCACTTCCTCCTCCTTCCTTTGTCCTCCTCCCCTCCACCACTCCATCCTCTGTCCTCCCCCTACCTGTGCTGCTCCGGCCTTCCCCACCCCGCCGCTTCAGTCCTCCATCCTCCTCTCCCCCACCGCTCTGTGCTCCGTACTCCCCCTGCCTTTGCCGCTCCATCCTCCCCTACCCCACCACTTCCTCCTCCTTCCTTTGCCCTCCTCCCCTCCGCCACTCCATCCTCCCCCTGCCTGTGCTGCTCTGGCCTCCCCCACCCCGCCACTCTGTCCTCTGTCCTCCCCCTGCCGCTCTGTCCTACCCCTGCCTGTGCCGCTCCATCCTCCCCCAACCCTCCGCTTCCTCCTCCTACCTTTGCCCTCCTCCACTCCATCCTCTGTCCTCCCCCCCCGCCGCTTCGTCCTGTGTCCTCCTCTCCCCCCGCCGCTCTGTGCTCCATCCTCCCACTGCCGCTCCGTCTTTCCCCTGCCTGTGCCGCTCCATTTCTCCCCCACCGCTTCCTCCTCCTTCCTTTGTCGTCCTCCCCTCCGCCACTCCATCCTCTGTCCTCCCCCTGCCTGTGCTGCTCCGGCCTCCATTCTCGTCTCCCCCGCCGCTCTGTGCTTCGTCCTCCCCCTGCCGCTCCGACCTCCCCCTGCCTGTGCCGCTCCATCCTCCCCCACCCCACTGCTTCCTCCTTTCTTTGTCCTCCTCCCCTTCACCACTCCATCCTCTGTCCTTCCCCACCCCGCCGCTTCATCCTCTGTCCTTCTCCTCCCCCGCCGCTCTGAGCTCCGTCCTCCCCCTGCCTGTGACGCCCCATACCCCCCCACCCCACCGCTTCCTTCTCCTTCTTTTGTCCTCCCCTCCACCACTCCATCCTCTGTCCTTCCCCACCCCGCCGCTTCATCCTCTGTCCTTCTCCCCCCCCACCGCTCTGTGCTCCGTCCTCCCCCTGCCGCTCCGTCCTCACCCTGCCTGTGCCGCCCCATACTCCCCCACCCCACCGCTTCCTTCTCCTTCTTTTGTCCTCCTCCCCTCTGCCACTCCTTTCTCCGTCCTCCCCTTCCCTGTGCTGCTCCGGCCTCCCCCACAACGCCGCTTCGTCCTCCATCCTCCTCTCCCCCGCCGCTCTGTGCTCCATCTTCCCCCTGCCGCTCCGTTCTCCCCTTGCCTGTGCCGCTCCATAATCCCCCACCACACTGCTTCCTCCCCCTTCCTTTGCCCTCTCCCCCTCCACCACTCCATCCTCCGTCATCCCCCTGCCTGTGCTGCTCCAGCCTCCCCCACCCCGCCGCTTCGTCCTGCATCCTCCTCTCCCCCGCCGCTCTGTGCTCCGTCCTCCCCCTGCCGCTCTGTGCTCCGTCCTCCCCCTGCCTGTGCCGCTCTGTCCTCCTCCCCCCCCCAACGCTTCGTCCTCCTTCCTTTGTCCTCCTCCCCTCCACCATTCCATCCTCCGTCCTTCCCCTGCCTGTGCCGCTCCATCCCCCCACCCCACCGCTTCCTCCTCCTTCCTTTGCCCTCCTCCCCTCCATCCTCTGTCCTCCCCCTGCCTGTGCTGCTCCGTCCTCTCCCCCCCCCCGCCGATTCTTCCTCCTTCCTTTGTCCTCCTCCCCTCCGCCACTTTATCCTCCGTCCTCCCCCTGCCTGTGCCGCTCCATCCTCCCCCACCCCACAGCTTCCTCCTCCTTCCTTTGCTCTCCTCCCCTCCGCCACGCCATCCTCTGTCCTCCCCCTGCATGTGCTGCTCTGTCCTCCCCCATCCCACTGCTTTGTCCTCCGTCCTCCTCCCCCCGCCGCTCCGACGTTCCCCTGCCTGTGCCGCTCCATCCTCCCCCACCGCTTCCTTCTCCTTCCTTTGTCCTATTCCTCTCCGCCACTCTATCCTCCCCCACGCCGCCGCTCTGTGCTCCGTCCTTCTCCTGCCGCTCCGTCCTCACCCTGCCTGTCCGCTCCATCCTCCCCCACCACTTCCTCCTCCTTCTTTTGTCCTCCTCCCCTTCGCCACTCCATCCTCCGGCCTCCCCCACCCTACCGCTTCGTCTTCCATCCTCCTCTCCCCTGCCGCTCTGTGCTCCGTCTTCCCCTTCCGCTCCATCCTCCCCTTGCCTGTGCCGCTCCATCCTCCCCCACCCCACCGCTTCCTCCTCCTCCCCTCTGTCACTCCATCCTCCCCCTGCCTGTGCTGCTCCATCCTCCCCCACCCCGCCGCTTCATCCTCCGTCCTTCTCCCCCCCGCTGTTCTGTGTTCCATCCTCCCCCTGCCACTCCGTCCACACCTTGCCTGTGCTGCTCCATCCTCTCCCACCCCGCCGCTACCTCCTCCGTCCTCCATCCTCTTCCCCCCTGCCTCTCCATCCTCCCTCCTCTCCCCGCCAGTTCGTCCTCCCCCTACCTGTGCTGCTCCTTCCTCCATCCTCCTCCCCCCGCCATTTCGTCCTCCTCCTACCTGTGCTGCTCCTTCTTCCATCCTCCTCCACCTCCACCCTGCCGTGCCGTACTCCCCCCGCCGCTCCGTCCTCAAAGTCCCTCCCTATTCAGCCCTCACCGCCTTCCCCATGCAGTCCCTATTTCTATATTCTAGAATACCTGATGCGTTAGAATCGGGCCACCATCTAGTATGAGATAAATATACACTTGCCTAATTTCTCTACCTAGTTATCATACCCATACAAAAAACATTTTGGCTTATTTTCTGTATTTGATTGTCAGCACTATACTTTGTCCTTCTATATAAAGTCAAATGTCTTCACATATATTTAGTTTAAAATTTTGTGTTTTAAAGACGACCTGTCACCCCCCTAGTGCTTTCCAAACTGAAAGCACCACTGAATGAAGTGTCTGCTGCATTCAGGGAAGGGGGCTTTCTACCCACCCTGTAAGCTGTAGAAAAGACTTTAAAAAGTTTAGAGATAACAAGTCCAGAGGGACTTACTGATTATGCAGTCCTCGCTGTTCCCAGAGGTCCTTCCCACTTCCTTCCTCTCTGTGACGCCTCCTTTATGTGTGTGTCTTCCCTCCTTGCCTGCTCATGCGCCTCAGCGTCTGAAGTCATGCAGGCAAACAGCAAGGAATTGTTTGGAGCAGATTGCCGGAGGCTGAAACGCCTCCTGCCTGCTATGTCAGCGTCAGAGTCCGCCCTGCTCCAGATTATGCTGTATGCATACAGCATGGTGGGAATCTGGCACACACACACACACATAAAGGAGGCGGCACAGAGAGGGAGGAGGCAGGGAAGACCCTCGAGAAGAACGAGGACCGCATAATCAGTAAGTCCCTCTGGAGTCGTTCCCTTCCCTGAATGCAGCAGACACGTTGCATTCAGTGGTGCTTTCAGTTCGGAATGCACTGGGGGGGTGACAGGTCCTTTTAAATTTCTTAAATAAAAAAGAATTTTATTGGCATCATCTACCTGTGTTTGTCCTCTGGTAGCATATGGCTCATAAAATACTTTAATATTGCCCCTCATTCATAAAATGAAGGTTAATCTATAGCCATAGCAGCAAGGCAAACCTGGGGGTCCCTTTAGACCTTTACCTGCCATACCAAACTATTGTCGACCACAATCATGTAGAGGAACAAATGTGGGTGTCACATTTTATGTATAAAAAGATTAATACTGCCAGGACTGAGGCCACACATAGTTCACAGTGACTCTGTTGGCTTGAATCATCAAGTAAATGGCTATGTTGGTGCCATCTCTAGGTTTCAGTCAGAATACAGTTTTTCAGGGATTCTGATGGAAACCCCATACCAGAGCTCCACGGAGAGGACTATAGGAGTGTGAACCTAAAATAATCTGGTCGTTAAAATCCAGCCTATAATGACAATTAGTCACATGACAAGTATAGGCTTTGTTCATGTGGTTTAGGCTTGTGCATCTCTTGGGCCTCATGCACATGTTGAGTATTTGGAGAGTTTTTACCTCAGTATTTGTAGCCAAAACCAGGAATGGAACAAACAGAGGAAAAGAATATTAGAAACACTTCACCAGTTCTGTATTTATCACCCATTCCTGGTTATACAAATACTGAGGTAAGAACCTCACCAAATGTGTGCGCGTGGACAGTATTGAAATGGCGTCTATGAGAAAACTGTGAGGGAACACGAGCTTGATCTGACATGTGACATGTTCACGGGGATTCCTGCTACCGGGATCACTGAGCAGAATAGCAATGCCAACTGTTCTCACTACAAGGTTAATATTCACTAATTACACTGGGGAACACAATTTTTTAGGAGTTAGGTCAGACAACTGTTCTTAATTAATTTTTGGATGCTGAATCCAGAAATAATCTCAGTTTTTCTCTATCACGTCAAGTTTTTGAACTATAGGATTTTTGTCTTCTCAAAAATATGTAAACTACTGTACCTAAAAAGTGTTTTTTTTCAAGATATTGATAATTATGACGTATTAGGAGCTGTACACACCTCTCACCACACTGTCTCAGTTGTGACTACTTTTACAGTTGCCACGTAGCTCTATACGAGTCGAATTGTAATCAGATAACAAGTCTTATTACAGATATCAGTGCAATTGTGCATCTCTAGCAGGTAAGTTGTGGAGGAAAAACTTGACGTGCTAGAAAAAAACTGACTACATTTTTGGAATCAGCATGCCAATTTTAGTGTAAATCAGCTCAAAAACCTAACTCAACAGAAATTTTTTTTCAAATTGTTCCCCAGTGCATTAGCCAGAAACTGTTTAGAACAGAATGTCCCTATGTTGGAGTAATGGCAGAATTCTGTCTGATGGATAGCTAAATATGAAACAATCAGGTTCAGAAGTAGAGGACACCCTGCAAAAATGGATGGAAATATGAGATGTCTTTAAATGTTTGCTTGATTCACAACATTGTGTTTTCACTATAGTGTGTGCCAGCTATACACAAATGACTTGGACTATTTTTCTGAGTACAGGCGTTCCTTCATCATGGGGGGGTATCATTTATATACACCATCACACTAGCTTGTTTTCCCTCAATCTCACCCCCCTTCTTTGGTCGGCTTTTTAGAGTCAGAGAAGGGGGGAGATAGAAAATAAGCAGCTGGGAAGGTGCATTTAAAGTAAAACCATTGTTTTCAATTTTTTATTTTAGAAATCAATAACAAACATGAAAATAAGCAACTTTGTAATATATCTTATCTGACAAATTTGCTTCTTTCTGTCAGAATTGAGGTAACATCTGTATTCAGTGAAGACTTTCCCATTACTGAGATAGGAGGTGGCAGTTGTTACTAATAAAGTTCTATGATGATGGGAGGAAGGAGGAGCTAGAGGAAAAGGGAGGGGCTAGAGGCAGAGCTCCACCCCCTCCTCCCTCTTATCATCATCATAGATTCTCTTCAGATATAAACAAGTTTGTCTGATAAGATATATGCTGAACGCATCGTCCTGTCCTAAATTGAGATGGCCGGTGCATGCGCAGTGCTATGTTCATGTTGTAGTTGAATTCATCAATAAAATGGCATCAGAGTCTGCGCGTGCGCATACTGCGAACTCTGGCACAATTTACTTGAAGACACTGTCTTTGCGAGTATCCCCAGTAACTAGTTTCTTTCAGATGATATTCGAAGACGCAGTGTCTTCTACAAAATGGCGCCAGACATCACAATATGTGAACGTTCTGACTCCGATGTCATTCATTGAAGACAAAGAAAAAAAAACAGCACTGCACTGGTTGTTAAGGATGGGTCACATAGCAGCTAAGATAATGCTTTATTGTGCCATATGACTTATTTTGTCACATATTTCTGTCTCTTTTAAAAACGGCATTTTATGGCTGTTTGGGCGTGGCCAGATTCTGATAGGAAGCATTGCAATGTGATAGCAGAGAAGGGGTTAACAGAGATCCTGACTAAGCTACGTGGAGCCAGATGACAAATCAGAAGCTTGTGCAGGGGTACTTTGCAGTGATCCTGAGCTTCTGACATTGTTCAGTTCTGTGCTGTAATCTGAGCTAATCTGATACATTGTTTCTTGACCAGCTGCAGTCAGCAGTGTAGGTGTTACCCTCTTTCCATTATATGGTTACCTGCCCCGTATTCAGTGCGAGACAGATCTAAGGGCCCTTTCACATCAGCCGCGGTTTTTTTCGCGGCCGCACCTGCCGCAAGTACGCCTATACATTGCATGGCAAAAACCGCAACCGCGCCGCAAGTGCAGCCGGTATGCGGTAATCGCGGCAGATGCGGTTTTTTCACCGCATCTGCCGCGATTTGAAAAAAAACGCTGATGTGAAAGGGCCCTTAGGCCTGTTTCACACCACAGCGAGATTAGGTCCGGGACTGTCCGGAGTAAACCTGACAGTCCCGGACCAGATTTTTCAGTAATGCAGCCCTATGGGGCAGGATGGAGCCAGATGGCAGCTATTTGCCATCCGGTTTTCCATCTATCCGGGACAATTCGGATTTTTCTCCTAGTAACAAAAACGTTGCAAGCAACATTTTTGTGTCCAGGGGAAAAAAATCGTAACAACTCGAATCAGACATAAAATCAGATCCAGGAGCTGGGTGCTGGAGTTTAACAGCGAGCACCTGGAGCTGTCCCCTGCTGAGATTTCAGGACTGATCTTGAAATTTCAGCAGCTGTGGCTGCGATAAGAGTAATCCGGCTGCAAACCGGACCGGAGGGCGTATTTGACCTCCGGTTCTGTTTCAAGATCGGGTCCGGGGCTGTCCGGTTTACACCGCACAACCCCGGACCTGATCCTGCCATGGTGTGAAACCGGCCTTACTGATAATAAACATGTCTGATTCACACACAGTGTAGTGGAGACACCTTGTGGAAGGTTTCTGAAAGGTTTTCAACCAGAATTTTCCTATGAAGTATATCTGGAAAGTTTATTAAAATCACTTGCTCTTCATTATTATTAAATAAAAAATGTAAATGTCGGTTATGCTTCAATACAATGTGAACATAACACTGCGCACGTGCCGGTAATAGGGTAAATGGTAGGGGTTATGGCATGAAATTTAAATAAAGAGTAGGAAAGCAGCCATGGGAGGAATAGATAAGAACGCGCACTTCTGCCCAATGCCTAAATGATCGGCGTGTGCGTGGTGGCTATGTTCACGTTGTAGTGGAATACTTTAATAAAATGATGCCAGAGTCAGAGCGTGTGCATACTACAAACTCATTTTATTCAAGACTCTCTCTGTGTAAGCAGTCACCAGTTTGTTTCAGATGATATTCGCAGAGAAAGTGTCTTTAAGAAAATGGCGCCAGAGATCACAGTATGCACATGCGCTGACTCAGGCGCCATATTATTGAAGGCTGCAACTATAATGTGAACATAGCAGAACACATACCGGCCTTAGAGCTAATGGTAGCGACTATGGTGTGAAATTATATACATTTCTTTTTCAGGCAATGCTTCAATAAAAATAAAAATGTGACGATAAAAATGCCCACCACCCGGGCTTAGAGTGGGTTTAATAGCTAGTCTGTATACTGAATATATACACACATATTTAGCGCAGGGTGATCAATTAATCTAATTTGATTAATTCACTGTATAGGTCTTCTTGATTGTAATTTTTGCTCACCAGTGATTTGATTTTAGCTTCGCCCCCTCTTCTCCTGGCAGTTTCTTCCCCTTGGTGAAGCTAGCACTGTAGGGGGGGGTGGGGAGAGATGCAGAGCTCCATGATTGGACGGAGCAGATCAAACCTTTGTGCAGGGAGAACAGGAAGGACAAGCTGATCTGCAGGGGAGAACTGTCAGGAGTAGAGGTCAACTGGAGCCTTGGTTGACTCTGTAGGGAAGGAATGCCTACATTAACCACCTAAAACAAACAAAAACAACAGCTGCACTCTGAACTGCTAAGGCATGCATACCATGAATATAAAAATATAGAATTGCAATATTGCTAAGGAAATACATGTAAAGACAAGACACTTAGCATATAAAGATGGCCATTTCTATAACCGCCCAGTAGGCACGTCGAGGTGTGTCTTCCTACTGGGTATCTACACTACGTCAATCCTTATATGCTAAGTGTCTCATTTCTACATATATTTCCTTAGCAATATTGCAATTCTACATTCTTATATTCATGGCATGAATGTGTTAGCAGTTCAGAGTGCAGTGGTCTTCTTTGTTATACTATGCTATATTCACTTATGCACCTGTTCACATTGCATGTTAGGGAGTGCAGGCAGCTTTTCCTTATTTAGATTATGGGGTCATGCCTTTTGTCTGTGCACCCCTTCCCCATTATCCATAGGTGATTGTATTCTCTAGTAGCACGTTCCTACTCACCCATACAAAAGGAGGTTTTTAAACCCAAAGAGAGGCAGTGACCTAGTGTAGATATCAAGTTAGGAGACATGCCTTAATGTGGCTACTGGGCGGATATAGAAATGGCCATCTTTAAATGCTAAGTGTCTCATTTCTACATATACAGTGCCTACAAGTAGTATTCAACCCCCTGCAGATTTAGGTGGTTTGATAAGATGCAAATAAGTTAGAGCCTTCAAACTGCAAACGAGAGTAGGATTTATTAACAGAAGCATAAATCTTACAAACTAAAAAGTTATGTTGCTCAGTTGAATTTTAATAAATTTTAAACATAAAAGTGTGGGTCAATTATTATTCAACCCCTCAAACCACCAGCATTCTGTTTGGTCCCCCTAAAGTATTAAGAAGTAGTTCAGGCACAAAGAACAATGAGCTTCACATGTGTGGATTAATTATCTCTTTTGCCAGCCTTTTCTGACTATTTAAAACCCTCCCCAAACTTGTGAACAGCACTCATACATGGTCAACATGGGAAAGACAAAGGAGCATTCCAAGGCCATCAGAGACAAGATCGTGGAGGGTCACAAGGCTGGCAAGGGGTACAAAACCCTTTCCAAGGAGTTGGGCCTACCTGTCTCCACTGTTGGGAGCATCATCCGGAAGTGGAAGGCTTATGGAACTACTGTTAGCCTGTTAGCCTTCCACGGCCTGGACAGCCTTTGAAAGTTTCCTCCCGTGCCGAGGCCAGGCTTGTCTGAAGAGTCAAGGCTAACCCAAGGACAACAAGGAAGGAGCTCCGGGAAGATCTCATGGCAGTGGGGACATTGGTTTCAGTCAATACCATAAGTAACGTACTCCACCGCAATGGTCTCCGTTCCAGACGAGCCCGTAAGGTACCTTTACTTTCAAAGCGTCATGTCAAGGCTCGTCTACAGTTTGCTCATGATCACTTGGAGGACTCTGAGACAGACTGGTTCAAGGTTCTATGGTCTGATGAGACCAAGATCGAGATCTTTGGTGCCAACCACACACGTGACGTTTGGAGACTGGATGGCACTGCATACGACCCCAAGAATACCATCCCTACAGTCAAGCATGGTGGTGGCAGCATCATGCTGTGGGGCTGTTTCTCAGCCAAGGGGCCTGGCCATCTGGTCCGCATCCATGGGAAGATGGATAGCACGGCCTACCTGGAGATTTTGGCCAAGAACCTCCGCTCCTCCATCAAAGATCTTAAGATGGGTCGTAATTTCATCTTTCAACAAGACAACGACCCAAAGCACACAGCCAAGAAAACCAAGGCCTGGTTCAAGAGAGAAAAAATCAAGGTGATGGAGTGGCCTAGTCAGTCTCCTGACCTTAACCCAATTGAAAACTTGTGGAAGGAGCTCAAGATTAAAGTCCACATGAGACACCCAAAGAACCTAGATAACTTGGAGAAGATCTGCATGGAGGAGTGGGCCAAGATAACTCCAGAGACCTGTGCCGGCCTGATCAGGTCTTATAAAAGACGATTATTAGCTGTAATTGCAAACAAGGGTTATTCCACAAAATATTAAACCTAGGGGTTGAATAATAATTGACCCACACTTTTATGTTTAAAATTTATTAAAATTCAACTGAGCAACATAACTTTTTGGTTTGTAAGATTTAGCTTCTGTTAATAAATCCTACTCTCGTTTGCAGTTTGAAGGCTCTAACTTATTTACATCTTATCAAACCACCTAAATCAGCAGGGGTTGAATACTACTTGTAGGCACTGTATTTCCTTAGCAATTTTGCAATTCTAGATTCTGATATTCATGGTATGCATGTCTAAACAGTTCAGAATGCAACAGTTTTTTTTTGCCTGTAATAATATGGTATGATCAGTTAGCCTGCTTTCACATCTGCGGTAAAGTGTAATTCCAGGCAGATCCGGCAGATGTCGCCACATCTGCATTGTAACGGCCGACTTGTGGCACCGATCCGTGGCACTGCTAGCCACAAGCGCCGTAAGTGCCGGATTCGGCAATATTGCACTTGCCGCACCCAACTTCAAGCCCCATAGAGAATGAATGGGGATTGCCGGATCGGTGCCACAAGTCGGCCGTTACGTGGCAGATCTGGCAGATGCAGCGAATCTGCCCGGAATTACACTTTACCGCAGATATGAAAGGGACCTTATGCGCCTGTTCACATTGTTCTCGTTCTCTCTCTCTCTCTACCACATTATAACAGAATGGGACTTAATACGTTCCTATGGAGATTTGTCTCAGTATGCATCCGCATATTAAACAAAGCGCTGGCAAGCATTGTTCAGAAGTGGGAAGGGCAAAGTTGCTCATATGTTCCCGTCAGTATTTGGTCCCCTGTGGCATCTCACCTCTGCTTCCTATCCTCAATAAACTGCCATAAAGTTTGTTTCTGCCCCCTCATTGTCACCTTTATTCCCTCCTTTCATGTGTGATGATTAGTTATAACAACCCTTTCAGGGAATCTGTCCCTACATTTTGGTACCTCATCTGAGACCAGCATGACGTAGGAGTATAGATCCTGATTCCAGTAATGTATCACTTACTTTACTGGGTGCTGATTTTTTTTTTAATAAAATTATGGATTTATCTGCTGTAGATCTACCAGTTCGCTGAATGCAGAGCTCTGTATAAAGCCAGTCACACCATTGATGGTTAGGTTTCTGTGTACACTGTGCATAGGCAGAAACTGCCAACCAATGGTGGAGGACTGCTTGGGTTATCTGCCAGCAAGTAGAATAATATTCTAGTGATCATCTGCTGCTGATAAAAAAAAAAAAGAAGCACAGTAAGTAACAAATTGCTGGAATCAGGGTCTCTGCCCCTACATTATGTTGCTTTAAGATTAAAGTGGCAAAAACCTGGTGACATGATTAGAATTTTTTTTAGCATTATTTACTCCTCTCTCTGGAGTGGATTATAGTACATTTTATGTACTGCAGATGGCCATATTTTCTACAAAGTCCCACCGACACAAAAATAAAAATAAATAAAATAGATAATAAAAAGTTGTCTTCACATGAAAAAATGAGGTTTTAACTTTAGGTAAATTGCCCAGCCTTATATATTTCTCCTTCTTTTCCATGATGGGGTGGATTGGGAACCAATCTAGATGATTTTTCTGCGGAACCCCAGATTGTAATGACAATGAGACGCTGATCCCGCGGTTGTGCTCACCATGAGCTGAGGCGAGGTCAGCTGTATATCGGCCATCACTACATCAGAAACATCTGATTTTACATAAAACATTTTATTTTCATGGCGACACATAATATACAAAAGAATAAGATAAAAAAGATCCAACAACACACAGAAGGATACATTACAGAATGAATATAATGCTGCAGTTAACCCCCGAAAAGACATAAAATGACATTACTCCACTCCTAAATAGGAAAGTGACCTTGATATGTCTAATCCCACAGATCTTCGTCACTTTCCTCTGTGTGTACTGCATAGATGTCTACAGATAGATGTACAGGGCCAGATCGCTGACTGCATCCTTCTCAGGTCTTTTCTCGCTCGTGTAATCCACTGTGAGGTTTCTGATCCATGATCAGTATGGAAGTGACTGAGCCGGTAATAAAGACAACGCTCAGAGGACATTATATGTTCTTAGTGTTGTCGATGTGACGAAAAGTCGAGCATCTGGAGGAGAAATTAGAAGAGGTTGTGTTGTAGCAGGTTACAAGCATTGTCTGCTCTCCAAGGTAATGGAAAAAGGGGGTGCAAATGTATCCAAGGGAAACAGAGGAAAACAAGTGGACTAATAAACTACCAGGACACCAGCTATGGAGCCAAGCAGTAGGGGGCGCAACATTCATGGAATAAGAGCCGCAGAAGAAGGGTAATTAAAGGGAATCTGCCATGTCGTTTTATGTTTTTAAACTGCCCAATGTTATTTAGATCATGCACTGTTCATCACTGACCTGCTTAAAAAATGTATTTATCATAAAAAAGCACTTTAGATGCTTAGATGTTTGCATCAGGTTCCTGCACAGGATCCTTCAGCTGCAGTCAGTCACATCAATCCACTTCTGTCATGCAGTTTTTTAAAGGGAACCTGTCAACTCCCCCCTAGGGCCTATGAAGGTAAAAGAGCCACCTTCAGAAGCACTAAGGCTGCATTCTGTGATTGTGGCTCTTATGTGTATTATCCCTAGGTACACTGAAATATTCACTTTTATAAATTTGCCTCCATACCTCTACTGAGACTAGTAGGTGTGTTCTCCCCCCGATTCTCAACTGCCTCGCTCTGTCCATCATCCCCCCTCTGTCCCCCGAGCGCCGCCTCCTCTCTGCTCCACACTTCTCCGTCCCTGTGCTGTTCATTGACTTCTCAGGTCACATGATCTCCTCACATCACGCCTGTGTATAGCGAAGGCCCCAGATCCCGCCCCACAGTGTGTTATAATGTATTCACACTGCGGGGCTGGGGCCTCCGCTATACACAGGTGTGATGCGAGGAGATCATGCGACATAGGTTGTCGGGCACTGCACACTGCGCATTCCCGAGAAATCAATGAACAGCACAGGCGGCGGGGACGTGAAGAGCAGAGAGGGGCGGCGCCCGGGGTACAGAGGGGGGATGATGGACAGCAGCAAGGCAGATGAGACTTGAGGGGGGACCGCGGGGGAAGAACACACCTACCGGTCTCAATGGAGGTATGGAGGCAAATTTATAAAAGTGATTATTTCAGTGTAATACACATAAGAGCCACACTTACAGAATGCAGCCTTAGTGCTGGTGAAGGTGGCTCGTTTACCTTCATAGACCCGTGGGGGAGTGACAGGTTCCCATTAAATACAGACATGCCCCCCTCCCGAATTGTTGTAATATATTATCATCACTTAAAGTGTAACTGCTTTTTAAATGTTTAAATAATAATAATAATAATAATAATAATAATAATAATAATAATAATAATATAGGGCAAGTGATTATAATACACTTTCAAATATACTTCATAAGTGAAATCTGGAAGAAAACCTTTCAAAAACGTTCCAGAAGATGTCCCCACTATGCTGTTTCTAAACCTGACATATGTTGGTTGTTAGGCAGATCCATCTTCAGCTCCACACTCTGAATATGGCCATATAAAGGTGGGTAGTGGGGTCTACAGAGTGTTCACAATACAGCTGATCAGTGTATCAGCTTACCTCATGGTGCAACTTACAGTCCGAAAAATACGGTACCATTGGGGGCGGTTTAAAAACAAAAAGCTTCACGATAGGTTCCCTTCATTGATTACTCAAGATACAGCAATAAATGTAGAGTGAAGATAAAGGAAATGAAGACCCTAGAAAATGTATAGTATATAGAAAACTAGGATTACTTGGGGACCCTGTGATATGTAACTCTCCCGTCCAAAGAACCATATGGACACGGATTTCAAACACCGAAAACCGAGTTTAATGTAGTTGTCCAAAGTAGTAGTGGAAGCTGTCCAAAACACACCTGCTGAGAATTAGATGGTAATAATGCTTAAAGAGGTTGTCCTCTTCTTGGATAACCACTTCTTGAATATCCATGTCCCCAAAGTAAAATAAGAAAACCTTAACCTCACTTCCTGCACCGCCGCTGTTCCATGAGAGCGCAGCAACCAAACAATGCTGTTAACTGCTACGAAACGTGAGTGCTGCAGCCAGTCATTGACATTCTGGAACGTATATTAGCATGTTCACCTTCAGCGCTGACCCAGACAGTGACAGTGCTTCCTCCTCCAGACCCAGTGAACATGTGATCACTAGACGTAAGGAGATGATGAGTCAGCTCTGTATTCGGGAAGGAATCTAAGCTCAACAATACAAGAATGTATTAATGGGTTAAAATGTCCACCAAGGGTCTTTTAAGATCTAATGCTTAATGTCCAAGTATAAACTATAGAAAAAAAACTAAGTAGAAAAATAAAAACAAAGAAGACCCTGGCAGTTTTGCATTGCTGTTCACAGTGCTGCTCCCAATAAAACAAATAATAGTGGGAAAAAAAAGAAACGTATTCCCTATATTTCTTTACATTCCCCACCCCCCCCTGATATCAGTAAGAAATATATAAATAATAAAAATGAAGTCTAATGTACGGTATCACAAAAATAAAAAGGGAAAAATATTATTGGAGCATCCAAACAATTCTTTAGAGCATTAAAAGCCCATCCATGTAAGATCAATCCCAAAACTGTCCCTGTAAAGATGGGGTGGGGGGAGATAGCCTGGCCAGTAAGCTGATCCTTCAATTTCTTGTTACCTTTAAAGGGCTTTTCCCCACAAAGTTCATTTTAATCAATAGATCTCGGAATAATAATAATTTCCACAATTAGATGTGTGTAATACAATGTTCCTGTGCTGAGATCATCGTGCCCCATATAGAGGCGGATCACAGTAAATGACAGTCGGATTAGCATTGAGCTGAGGGTCATTTCCATCATCGGCCCGACTCTCTCACATGAGACAATCTACAGCCGTGTGAAAGTGCCCTTACAGGGTTTTCCCACAAACAAAATAAATCTTAAAGTTCAAATAATCAATCAATAGATCTGGAATAATAAGAATTTCAACAACTGGATGTGTTTAATAATAATATTTATTCATTTATATTGCGCTATTAATTCCACAGCACTTTACATACATCAGCACTACTGTTCCATTGAGGCTCACAATCTAAACATCCTATCAGCATGTCTTTCAAGTTTGGGAGGAAACCCACGCAAACACTGGGAGATCATGCAAACTCCTTACAGATGTTATCCTTGGTGAGATGCAAACCCATGACCCCAGTGCTGCCACCATGCCGCCATTTTTTGCATAATAAATGGAGAGGAAGCGCACAATAGGGTCTTATCCGATATAATCAGTCAATATAAAAGTATGGTCACACTCACCTGGTCGGGTTGTGTGTGACACAACCACTAATAAACCAGACAATTGGATCCTGTCGAACGCAGCAATCAGCCAGGAGAGTTGTATAAATCTTATGCGTTGATATAGGAATCCGGCTTGTAGATCGCGCTGTTCGAAAATTTGTCCGAAGAAAATGACTCCAAGGACCTCGGATCGTTAAAACAAAGATCTTTATTCCTCCCAGACTCGACGCATTTCGTGTACCCACTGTACACTTTCTCAAATTTAAGGATACCCTTAAACTCCTGAGGAAGTGTACAGTGGGTACACGAAACGCGTCGAGTCTGGGAGGAATAAAGATCTTTGTTTTAAAAATCCGAGGTCCTTGGAGTCATTTTCTTGGACAAATTTTCGAACAGCGCGATCTACAAGCCATTTTTTGCAAACAGGCATGAAATGTTTTACCTCACAAAAAGAATCATCTATGATCCCGTGTTGTAATATCTATATACTCTTTTATATCCTCCTATCGCCAGGAGATGATCAGACCATGTCCCTGTACGGCCAGACACACCATTACACAGTACACAGCAGGGACACATACGGTATATAAGATTATCTCAGCACAGGAGATGTGGTATGATCAGACCATGTCCTGTACGGTCAGACACAGCCATTACACAGTACATAGCAGGACACATATGATTATCTCAGCACAGGAACATTATTTTTAAACACATCCAATTGTGGAACTTATTATTATTCCAAGATCTATTGAGTAAAATCAATGAAAAACCCTTAATGCTGTGATCTCACAATGAATTATTGACACTTCATATTTTCGCAGAGCGAAAACCCCAGCATCTTACAGTTCCAGCAAAGTACATGGGATTTATAGGCATGTCTCACCCACTCTGCTTTTTCCCCTGAGCGTACACTGACCTGCGGTGCGTTTTACATGTCATGTCAATTCCTCTTCAGGCTATGCTGACTCTTAAGGTACCGTTACACAGCACGACATTGAATCGATGTCGTCCGCGATTTCGCGTGAGCGAGCATGTTTTTGACAGTTTGCCAAGATCGCTTTTGAGGTGTCACACGTAGAGATATGGTGTGCAGCCACCAACTATCCGGCGATTCTGAAATCGCCTGAACAACACCAGAAGCAATGTTGCCGGTCGTGATCGCCGTGTCACACAGCACTACCACATCAGCAATGTGAGCGTACTGTTTGACACAGGCTAGGAGATAGGCATCCCCGAGTTTGTTTTAACCGCGCCCCTACCACTCCGATTGGTCGCAACAACAGCGTTACCATTGGTCAGCCTTGTCTTGCAAGATATCTATAAAATGAGAATGCGCATAGGGTCTTATCCTCAATAGGAATCAAATCTCATACAGTATGAAAACTGCTCACCTGATTTAGTTGTGAAGCCCACAACTAGCTTGATCGCTCAAACACAGCAGCCGCAGCCAGGACCGCACTTCCACAACGTGGGGGTGAAACTCTATCAGGGACCAAGTGTCTTTCGGTCCGCGCCGCTGCTCCAATGAGTATCAAAAAACCACTGGAGTGCTTTGAAACAAGATATCTTCAGCTTTATTTTCCAACGCGTTTCGGAGCTAACACCCAGCTCCTTCCTCAGGGAATGACCTGAGGAAGGAGCTGGGTGTTAGCTCCGAAACACGTTGGAAAATAAAGCTGAAGATATCTTGTTTCAAAGCACTCCAGTCTTTTTTGATACTCATTGGAGCAGCGGCGCGGACCGAAAGACACTTTGTCTTGCAAGATGGCAGCTATCTTAACACCTTTGCCCTTTGTACCATGTCGCTATTGAAGTCTGTTGGCATTTGTTGAAGCTCCTGCAAGACACTGCGGCGTCGCCAAATCATCACACGGCAACGCTCCTGCGTAGGGCATGGCCTTATTGAGAGATATCAGATGTGTTTAGTGATTTCAATATGGGACACATGTTGTGTCAGACATTTCTGCTACCATCAATGAAAATTGAACATGACCACATATATTTATTTGTAGGCGTCACTAAACCACTCGTTAGGCCTGCGAGGTTTTTAGTTTTGTTAACACGCGCCAAGCTACACGCCATATGAAATAGATGCTGACTTCAATGATGCTCCTTGTTTGAAGGTCTTTAATGACACTTGAGAAGAAGAAGTCAAGGAGTCTACGGATGAACACACGAATAATCAAATATGGCGCCTTTGCTACGGCCAGACAATCGGAACGTAGTACTATCCACCAATCGCCACAGACGGGGTGCGGAAAACACAATGCCAGGCACGCCTGCGGCCTTGGTTGTGCAACCACTGAAATCGCAAACAACATTGTTATCATGGAGTCACACATACTCCATGTCTGGATTTATTTACATAATTCACAGTTCTTCTTCTTAATAATTACTTTAGGGTGTGCGGTCTCCTTACCATGTTTGCCCCGGGTGATATCCACATACTGGCAGAGTCGGGGGTGGACGATGGTCTTAAGGATTTGAAATCGTCCAAGAATTTTGATAGAATTTGGAGTAAGCGGGAGACCATTACTTCCACACACATCGTGAGGGAGGGCTGATGCGAAGAACGTGAAAGCTCCAAGTCCTGCGTCCTTGAGAGAAGCCATGATGCAGGCCTGCCTGTGACCTGATGGGGAATGAACTGCAAACACAAGACAGAGCATAGATTAGTAAAGTAGTAGAAGAGTATAGTAGGTGATGAGCTGTAGCGGCAGCGGTGGAGACACAATGGAGTTTACAGACCCAACAGTCTTCAGGACCAGGAAATGTAGGCCCGGGACACCTCGGATTACTGTGTTGATGCACAAAGACCCCATCAGACATTTCTCTGCAGTGTTTCAGGGACACACAGACTCTGATTCATGCTGCCCATGGTTCAGACAAAATGAACCTAATGACATGTTCCCATTATATTTATAGACTGGCTCTGGGAAAACTTCATGCACATTGACTTATGGTCAGCTTAAGTGGGGCACAACCTTTTTTTTAGGTCCGAGGGCCATATTGTCAGACCAAACCGACCCCTTGGGTTTTTTACAGCCTTTGGCCACGTGCACACGTTCAGTATTTGATGAGTTTTTTACCTCAGGATTTGTAGCCAAAACCAGGAGTGGATAATTAAATACAGAAGTGGTGCAGGTGTTTCTATTAGACTTTTCCTCTGATTGCTCCACTCCTGGTTTTGTCTACAAATCCTGAGGTAAAAAACTCATCAAATACTCAGCATGTGCACGTGGCCTTACTTTCTGAGACATTTACTCCAAGTAAGGGCTCGGACACACTCATCAGAGTTTGACTGAGGAGACTCTGAAAGGGCTGGAGCAGTGACACTGAACGGCTTCTCCCTAGCTGGACTGGACTGTCAGCTGATTGTGTTTTGTGCTGCTCCAGACTCCCCGTCCAGAGAGGGAGAGGCCGTTCAGGGTCACTGCTCCAGCCTCTTCTGAGTCTCCTCAGTCAAACTCGGATGTAACTAGGAGAGTGTGTCCAAGCCCTAAGTGTTATAAAGATCTAATAGTTGCTGCTTCCATTTACAATGCTTCTAACTATAAGGAAAGGAGGTGGCATCCTTCTCATGGGTGCATGTCTAGAAAGGAAGGTGCCATGCTAAATATGCCAGATCCTAAAACAGTCATGTTTTTCCTCTTCTCCCATAATCTAAAGTGACTATATCGACACTCATACTTAGCCACTTCTTCACCACATCTACTGTTTTCTGTGCTACCGGAGTTAGGACTCACCCATTCTGTCAAAATATGGCCTGCCCAGAAATGCCCAAATAACACAACATTTAGATTTCCCCATCCCTATGGTGTTAAGCATGAAAAATGCATGTGAGCAGACACCATGCAGACAGGAGGGCTGCACAGAATGGTATCACAGGCTGGCCGTTGTGCACCCTGGCTTAAAGGGGGAATCTGTCAGCAGGTCTTTGTTATGTAATCTGAAAACAGCATGCATTAAGGGTTAACACAAAGAATTCAGTGATGCCTCTCTTATCTTAAAGTGTGCTGTTGTTTACCTGCAATGTTTATTTTAGCACAAGTAGTTTAACATTGGACACAGCAGCACATGAGCACAGGTCTGGCACACAGGCTGCGATGATTAACAGCTCCTCACTCTCTACAGATGTTGTATACAGAATACCGAAAAAAAGAAAGTGGAATATTATTATATTATTTTTGTATCCACGCAATGTGTAGGAGCACGTTCACTCTGGACATTAAACAGCAACACCCAAGAGAAAAGCAAAAATAAGCAAATACCCCCAAATAAGTAAATAAATAGAAAATAGTAGACTTTTAATACACAACCTGATGGGGGCGGCTCTCACCTCTGCTACATTACTAAACTGAAAAGGTGTGTCAGAAGAGCTGAGCCAGTAACCTAAGTGATCCATTGTGACATGCAGGGTCTCTGCCTCCGTCCATCATGCTGCTCTCACCTCTGCTACATTACTAAACTAAAAAGGTGTGTCAGAAGAGCTGAGGCAGTAACCTAAGTGACCCATTGTGACATGCAGGGTCTCTGCCTCCGTCCATCATGCTGCTCTCACCTCTGCTACATTACTAAACTGAAAAGGTGTGTCAGAAGAGCTGAGCCAGTAACCTAAGTGACCCATTGTGACATGCAGGGTCTCTGCCTCCGTCCATCATGCTGCTCTCACCTCTGCTACATTACTAATCTGAAAAGGTGTGTCAGAAGAGCTGAGCCAGTAACCTAAGTGATCCATTGTGACATGCAGGGTCTCTGCCTCCGTCCATCATGCTGCTCTCACCTCTGCTACATTACTAATCTGAAAAGGTGTGTCAGAAGAGCTGAGCCAGTAACCTAAGTGACCCATTGTGACATGCAGGGTCTCTGCCTCCGTCCATCATGCTGCTCTCACCTCTGCTACATTACTAATCTGAAAAGGTGTGTCAGAAGAGCTGAGCCAGTAACCTAAGTGATCCATTGTGACATGCAGGTCTCTGCCTCCGTCCATCATGCTGCTCTCACCTCTGCTACATTACTAATCTGAAAAGGTGTGTCAGAAGAGCTGAGCCAGTAACCTAAGTGACCCATTGTGACATGCAGGGTCTCTGCCTCCGTCCATCATGCTGCTCTCACATGAGATAGAAGGAATCTGTCAGCAGGTTTTCTTCTATGATAAGACTCCCAAACATTGAATGTAGCATCTCTCTACAGGAGAGGCTTCACTGATGTGTGTAACCCCGAGATCCCTAGACCTAGGCCCCTATGCCCCAATGATCACAGATCCCCGTATATGTATGTGACTGAGTCTGTGAGAGATGCTGAGTATACAGTAAACAGCAGGCGAGGTCCAATGATCAGTGCTCAGAGATGTCACCTGTGTGTACAGCAGGGGGCAAACTGGGACACTTAAGAAATGTGGAGTCTTTTTTCCACTATCAGCTTGTGACATTACTGATGTGTGACCCCGATAGATGGATAGACAGATATATACATACATAGATGATAGGAGAGCTGGGGCACTAGGTGAGCTCTATGCCTGCACCCAGCAGCCTCACCCCGGGCTCCTCACTGTGTGGCTCCTCGTCTCCAGACCTCAACATCCAAACATCACTGTGCTACATATGGACACAATACTCCATTGACAGAACCGCTGTCATGTGACCGTGACGTCATCGGCCGGCGCCGGTACACAAGGGCTTCCTGTGTGGTCACATGGCGCTGACTGAGGGGAGCATGTGTGACAGCTCTGTGATGAGGCGGTCACCCTGCTGGGTCAGTAATGCCATACACAGCCTGATCTGTACACATAGAACGTGACACCAGTGCTGCTCCCTCATAGCAGCACTGTACTATACACATGGAACAGTACAAGGTGACAAACTCGGCTCTGCTGTGCCTGCAGGATCCGGAGTGTCCGCACTGCCGCTGTGCAGTCCCGCCAGTAGTCTCTTCTCCCCCATGTTCCCTAATCCTCTAATTCCCTGTTCCCCCCCATGTTCCCTAATCCTCATGTTCCCTGCCCCCCCCCTCCCATGTTCCCTAATCCTCATGTTCCCTGCTTCCCCCCCCATGTTCCCTAATCCTCATGTTCCCTGCCCCCCCCTCCCATGTTCCCTAATCCTCATGTTCCCTGCCCCCCCCTCCCATGTTCCCTAATCCTCATGTTCCCTGCTCCCCCCCCCCATGTTCCCTAATCCTCATGTTCCCTGTCCCCCCCATGTTCCCTAATCCTCATGTTCCCTGTTCCCCCCCCCCATGTTCCCTAATCCTCATGTTCCCTAATCCTCTAATTCCCTGCTCCCCCTCCCCATGTTCCCTAATCCTCATGTTCCCTGCCCCCCCCCCCCCCCCATGTTCCCTAATCCTCATGTTCCCTAATCCTCATGTTCCCTGCTCTCCCCCCCATGTTCCCTAATCCTCATGTTCCCTGTTCCCTAATCCTCATGTTCCCTGCTCCCCCCCCCCCCCCCATGTTCCCTAATCCTCATGTTCCCTGCTCCCCCCCTCCCATGTTCCCTAATCCTCATGTTCCCTGCTCCCCCCTCCATGTTCCCTAATCCTCATGTTCCCTGCTCCTCCCCCCCATGTTCCCTAATCCTCATGTTCCCTGCTCCCCCCCTCCCATGTTCCCTAATCCTCATGTTCCCTGCTCCTCCCCTCCCATGTTCCCTAATCCTCATGTTCCCTGCTCCCCTCCCATGTTCCCTAATCCTCATGTTCCCTGCTCCCCCCCCCACCCATGTTCCCTAATCCTCATGTCTCCCTGCTCCCCCCCCCATGTTCCCTAATCCTCATGTTCCCTGCTCCCCCCCCATGTTCCCTAATCCTCATATTCCCTGCTCCCCCCCCCTCCATGTTCCCTAATCCTCATGTTCCCTGCTCCCCCTCCCATGTTCCCTAATCCTCATTTCCCTGCTCCCCCCCCATGTTCCCTAATCCTCATATTCCCTGCTCCCCCCATGTTCCCTAATCCTCATGTTCCCTGCTTCCCCCCCATGTTCCCTAATCCTCATGTTCCCTGCTCCCCCCAATGTTCCCTAATCCTCATGTTCCCTGCTCCCCCCATGTTCCCTAATCCTCATGTTCCTCTTCCCTCCCCCCCCCCATGTTCCCTAATCCTCATGTTCCCTGCTTCCCCCCCCATGTTCTCTAATCCTCATGTTCCCTGCTTCCCCCCCCCCATGTTCCCTACTACTCATGCTCCCTGCTCCCCCCTCATGTTCCCTAGATACCATGTTCCCTGTGCCCCCCCCCCCATGTTACCTACTCATGTTACCTGCTCCTCTCCCCATGTTACCTAGATCCCATATACCCTGCTCCTCCCCCCATGTTACCTACTTCTCATGTTCCCTAATCCTCATGTTCCCTGCTCCCCCCCATGTTACATACTCATGTTCCCTGCTGCTCTCCCCATGTTACCTAGATCCCATGTTCCCTGCTCCACCCCCCCCCATGTTACCTACTTCTCATGTTCCCTAATCCTCATGTTCCCTACTCCCCATGTTCTCTGCTCCCCCCCCATGTTACCTACTCATGTTCCCTGCTCCTCTACCCATGTTACCTAGATCCCATGTTCCCTGCACCCCCCCCCCCCATGTTCCCTACTACTACTCATGTTCCCTGCCCCCCCCATGTTACCTACTCATGTTCCCTGCTCCTCCCCCATGTTCCATGCTCCTCCCCGTCATGTTACCTACTCATGTTCCCTGCTCCTCCCCCCCATATTCCCTACTCCTTGTTCCCTGCTCCTCCACCCCATGTTCCCTACTCCCCATGTTCCCTTCTCCTCCCCCCCATGTTACCTACTTCTCATGTTCCCTTCTCCTCCCCCCCATGTTACCTACTCCCCATGTTCCCTTCTCCTCCCCCATGTTACCTGCTCCCCATGTTCCCTGCTCCTCCCCCCCATGTTACCTACTCCATGTTCCCTGCCTCCCCCCCCCCCATGTTCCCTAACCCTCATGTTCCCTTCCCCCCATACTTACCTAGGCTTCCTTTTTTAGTTCAGATTTCAGGTCCAGATAATCTGCATTCTCCATCTATGACAGTTGTTACTCCAGACACCATCACAGCCCCTCCTCTTATATGTCCCAATACAATAAGTTTATCCAAGCCGTTTATTTTTATACATTTTCACATATTGTAGCAAGTGATATTTTAGCATATACTATAGATCTTCTGCCTCAGAGGGGTTGTCTCCACATGATAAATGTGGAAAATTGCAAAGTACCTGTGAAAAGGAGCAGGGTGCAAATTACTTGATATGGAAAATCTTCTGTTGTCAGCAAACAGAAATTCAATTCTATATTTCATTGCTCGTTACCTAGGTTACTGGTCACTGTGTTGGCTGGTGCAATGACTGCAGTACTAGCTATGCAGCTTAAGGGTAAAGTCACACTAGTAATGGAGGCGGTGTAGACTAATGGAGGCTGGGTACCAGTAATGGAGGCGATGTAGAATAATGAATGCTGAGTACCAGTAATGGAGGCGGTGTAGAATAATGGAGGCTGGGTACCAGTAATGGAGGAGGTGTAGAATAATGGAGGCTGGGTACCAGTAATGGAGGCGATGTGGAATAATGGAGGCTGGGTACCAGTAAAGGAGGCAGTGTAGAATAATGGAGGCTGGGTACCAGTAATGGAGGCGGTGTATAATAATGGAGGCTGGGTACCAGTAATGGAGGCGATGTAGAATAAAGAATGCTGGGTACCAGTAATGGAGGCAGTGTAGAATAATGGAGGCTGGGTACCAGTAATCGAGGCAGTGTAGAATAATGGAGGCTGGGAACTAGTAATGGAGGCGATGTAGAATAAAGAATGCTGGGTACCAGTAATGGAGGCGATATAGAATAATGGAGGCTGGGTACCAGTAATGGAGGCGGTGTAGAATAATGGAGGCTGTGTACCATTAATGGAGGCGGTGTTGAATAATAAAGGCTGGGAACCAGTAATGGAAGCAGTGTAGAATAATGGAGGCTGGGTACCAGTAATCGAGGCAGTGTAGAATAATGGAGGCTGGGTACCAGTAATGGAGGCGGTGTAGAATAATGGAGGCTGGGTACCAGTAATGGAGGCGGTGTAGAATAATGGTGGCTGGGTACCAGTAATCGAGGCAGTGTAGAATAATGGAGGCTAGGTACCAGTAATGGAGGTGGTGTAGAATAATGGAGGCTGGGTACCAGTAATGGAGGTGGTGTAGAATAATGAAGGCTGGGTACCAGTAATGGAGGCTGTGTAGAATAATTAATGCTGGATATCAGTAATGGAGGCGGTGTAGAATAATGGAGGCTGGGTACCAGTAATGGAGGCGATGTAGAATAATGGAGGCTGGGTATCAGTAATTGAGGCAGTGTAGAATAATGAAGGCTGGGTACCAGTAATGGAGGCAGTGTAGAACAATGGAGGCTGGGTACCAGTAATGGAGGCTGTGTTGAATAATGGAGGATGAGATACTAGTAACAAAGGCTGAGATACTAGTAATGATGGCTGGGATACCAGTAATGGAGGCAGTGTAGAATAATGGAGGCTGAGATACCAGTAATAAAGATTGGGATACTATTAATGGAGGCTGGGAGACCAGTAATGGAGGTAGTGTAGAATGATGGAGGCTGGGATACCAGTAATGGAGGCGGTGTAAAATAATGAAGGCTGGGTACCAGTAATGGAGGCAGTGTAGAATAATAAAGACTGGGTGCTAGTAATGGAGGCGGTGCAGAATAATGGAGGCTGAGTACCAGTAATGGAGGTAGTGTAGAATAATGGAGACTGGGTATCAGTAATGGAGGCGGTGTAGAATAATGGAGGCAGAGATACCAGTAATGGAGGCAGTGTAGAATAATTGAGGCTGAGATACCAGTAACAAAGGCTCCAGGCTCACCTACATAGGAGCAATCCAAGCTCCCATCACCATAAAGCCCTGACACATGTAGGTGAAACAGATAAACTAGGACCCTCGGAACAGCTCATCCAACCCGACCAGAACACCAATCGCAACAACCTGACAGAAGCCGGAATGAGGAAGATAGTAGACGAAGGCCAGGAGAGGTATGTCAGTGACTGGAAAAATAATATCATCAACTCACAGAAACTGACCATGGAGAGACTACAGACTGGCCCCATATCTGGAGAAACTCTTGGACCCTAGAGACCGCAAGATCCTGAGCCGATAGAGACTCAGCACCCACAGTCTGGCCATCAAATCCGGCCGACACAGGCAGAGCTACAAGCCCAGGAAGAAAAGACGGTGCCAACACTGTGACCAGGAGCACGAAACCCACTTCCTGCTACACTGCTCCAAATACTCAGCAGTGAGGGACACACTTCAGGAGACTCTCACATCTCTTCCCAGATTTCATCACCATGAAGGAAGAAGAGATAACATATCCTGCTGGGAGAAGAAGAGAGAGCAGTGGAGATAGTAGCGCAGTATGCTAGCGAATGTCATAGACTGTGAGAAAGAGAACTATGATATGCCATGGACTTGTATAGCCCCCACCCTGGATCTGCCCCCATCTCCCCCATCCACCTTCCCTATGCCATGAACTTTTATAGCCCCCACCCTGGATCTGCCCCATCCATTGTTCTTATAGCCCTCACCCTGGATATGCCCCATCCACCTTTCATACAGCCTCTAGCCAACATCCCTACAGTCCCTATTCCTATTTGTACACTTGCTTTACCAGTAATAAAGGCTGGGGTACTAGTAATAGAGGCTGGGATACCAGTAATGGAAGCTGAGATAACAGTGGTAAAGGCTGAGGTACTAGTAATGATGGCTGGGATACCAATAATGGAGGCAGTGTAGAATAATGAAGACTGGGTACCATTAATGGAGGTGGTGTAGAATAATGGAGGCTGGGTATCAGTAATTGAGGCAGTGTAGAATAATGTAGGCTGGGTACCAGTAATGGAGGTGGTGTAGAATAATGGAGGCTGGGTATCAGTAATTGAGGCAGTGTAGAATAATGAAGGCTGGGTACCAGTAATGGAGGCGGTGTAGAATAATGTAGGCTGGGTACCAGTAATGGAGGTGGTGTAGAATAATGAAGGCTGGGTACCAGTAATGGAGGCGGTGTGGAATAATGGAGGCTGAGAGACCAGTAATGGAGGCTGAGAGACCAGTAATGGAGGCAGTGTAGAATAATGGAGGCTGGGTACCGTACCAGTAATGGAGGCGATGTAGAATAATGAATGCTGGGTACCAGTAATGGAGGCGGTGTAGAATAATGAAGTCTGGGCACCAGTAATGGAGGCAGTGTAGAATAATGGAGGCTGAGTACTAGTAATGGAGGCTGAGAGACCAGTAATGGAGGCTGAGAGACCAGTAATGGAGGCAGTGTAGAATAATGGAGGCTGAGTACTAGTAATGGAGGCAGTGTAGAATAATGAATGCTGGGTACCAGTAATGGAGGCGGTGTAGAATAATGAAGTCTGGGCACCAGTAATGGAGGTGGTGTAGAATAATGGAGGCAGAGAGACCAGTAATGGAGGCTGTGTAGAATAATGGAGGCTGGGTACTAGTAATGGAGGCAGTGTAGAATAATGAATGCTGGGTACCAGTAATGGAGGCGGTGTAGAATAATGAAGTCTGGGCACCAGTAATGGAGGCAGTGTAGAATAATGGAGGCTGAGTACTAGTAATGGAGGCAGTGTAGAATAATGAATGGTGGGTACCAGTAATGGAGGTGGTGTAGAATAATGAAGTCTGGGCACCAGTAATGGAGGTGGTGTAGAATAATGGAGGTTGGGTACCAGTAATGGAGGCGGTGTAGAATAATGGAGGTTGAGATACCAGTAATAAAGGCTGAGGTGCTAGTAATGATGGCTGGGATACCAGTTATGGAGGCGGTGTAGAATAATGGATGCTGAGATAGCAGTAATAAAGATTGGGATACTAGTAATGGAGGTTGAAAGACCAGTAATGGAGGCGGTGTAGAATTATGGAGACTGGGTTCCAGATACTAGTAATGGAGGCAGTGTGCGATACCAGTAATAAAGGCTTAGGTACTAGTAATGATGGCTGGGATACCAGTAATGGAGGCAGTGTAGAATAATGAAGGCTGGGTCCCAGTAATGGAGGCGGTGTAGAATAATGGAGGTTGGGTACCAGTAATGGAGGCAGTGTAGAATAATGGAGGCTGAGATACTAGTAATGATGGTTGGGACACCAGTAATGGAGATGATGTAGAATAATGAAGGCTGGGTACCAGTAATGAAGGCAGTGTAGAATAATGGAGGCTGTGTAGTACACAGGCCTTTGGATACTCTCCACTGTACTCTGGTCACATTCCTGTTCTCATGCCCTCAGCACTGACCACATACAGGCCCAGTTCTCTGCACTGTACTCTGGTCAGCACTGACCACATACAGGCCCAGTTCTCTGCACTGTACTCTGGTCAGCACTGACCACATACAGGCCCAGTTCTCTGCACTGTACTCTGGTCAGCACTGACCACATACAGGCCCAGTTCTCTGCACTGTACTCTGGTCAGAGCCTGTTCTCATGCCCTCAGCACTGACCACATACAGGCCCAGTTCTCTGCACTGTACTCTGGTCAGCACTGACCACATACAGGCCCAGTTCTCTGCACTGTACTCTGGTCAGAGCCTGTTCCCATGGCACATACAGGCCCAGTTCTCTGCACTGTACTCTGGTCAGCACTGACCACATACAGGCCCAGTTCTCTGCACTGTACTCTGGTCAGAGCCTGTTCCCATGGCACATACAGGCCCAGTTCTCTGCACTGTACTCTGGTCAGCACTGACCACATACAGGCCCAGTTCTCTGCACTGTACTCTGGTCACATCCTGTTCCCATGGCTCAGCATGACCACATACAGGCCAGTTCTCTGCACTGTACTCTGGTCAGCACTGACCACATACAGGCCCAGTTCTCTGCACTGTACTCTGGTCAGAGCCTGTTCTCATGCCCTCAGCACTGACCACATACAGGCCCAGTTCTCTGCACTGTACTCTGGTCAGCACTGACCACATACAGGCCCAGTTCTCTGCACTGTACTCTGGTCAGAGCCTGTTCCCATGGCACATACAGGCCCAGTTCTCTGCACTGTACTTGGTCAGCACTGACCATACAGGCCCAGTTCTCTGCACTGTACTCTGGTCACATCCTGTTCCCATGGGTCAGCACTGACCACATACAGGCCCAGTTCTCTGCACTGTACTCTGGTCAGCACTGACCACATACAGGCCCAGTTCTCTGCACTGTACTCTGGTCACATCCTGTTCCATGGGCTCAGCACTGACCACATACAGGCCCAGTTTCTGACTGTACTCTGGTCAGCACTGACCACATACAGGCCCAGTTCTCTGCACTGTACTCTGGTCAGCATGACCACATATCAGGCCCAGTTCTCTGCACTGTACTCTGGTCAGCACTGACCACATACAGGCCCAGTTCTCTGCACTGTACTCTGGTCAGAGCCTGTTCCCATGGCACATACAGGCCCAGTTCTCTGCACTGTACTTGGTCAGCACTGACCACATACAGGCCAGTTCTCTGCACTGTACTCTGGTCACATCCTGTTCCCATGGCTCAGCACTGACCACATACAGGCCCAGTTCTCTGCACTGTACTCTGGTCAGCACTGACCACATACAGGCCCAGTTCTCTGCACTGTACTCTGGTCAGAGCCTGTTCTCATGCCCTCAGCACTGACCACATACAGGCCCAGTTCTCTGCACTGTACTCTGGTCAGCACTGACCACATACAGGCCAGTTCTCTGCACTGTACTCTGGTCAGAGCCTGTTCCATGCAATACAGGCCCAGTTCTCTGCACTGTACTCTGGTCAGGCTGTTCCCATGCACATACAGGCCCAGTTCTCTGCACTGTACTCTGTAGGGTCTAGCTAGCACTGACCACATACAGGCCCAGTTCTCTGCACTGTACTCTGGTCACATCCTGTTCCCATGGGCTCAGCACTGACCACATACAGGCCCAGTTCTCTGCACTGTACTCTGGTCAGCACTGACCACATACAGGCCCAGTTCTCTGCACTGTACTCTGGTCAATCCGTTCCCATGGTCGCACTGACCACATACAGGCCCAGTTCTCTGCACTGTACTCTGGTCAGCACTGACCACATACAGGCCCAGTTCTCTGCACTGTACTCTGGTCAGCACTGACCACATACAGGCCCAGTTCTCTGCACTGTACTCTGGTCAGCACTGACCACATACAGGCCCAGTTCTCTGCACTGTACTCTGGTCAGAGCCTGTTCTCATGCCCTCAGCACTGACCACATACAGGCCCAGTTCTCTGCACTGTACTCTGGTCAGCACTGACCACATACAGGCCCAGTTCTCTGCACTGTACTCTGGTCAGAGCCTGTTCCCATGGCACATACAGGCCCAGTTCTCTGCACTGTACTCTGGTCAGCACTGACCACATACAGGCCCAGTTCTCTGCACTGTACTCTGGTCAGAGCCTGTTCCCATGACCTCAGCACTGACCACATACAGGCCCAGTTCTCTGCACTGTACTCTGGTCAGAGCCTGCTCCTATGACCTCAGCACTGACCACATACAGGCCCAGTTCTCTGCACTGTACTCTGGTCAGAGCCTGCTCCTATGACCTCAGCACTGACCATATACAGGCCCAGTTCTCTGCACTGTACTCTGGTCAGAGCCTGCTCCTATGACCTCAGCACTGACCATATACAGGCCCAGTTCTCTGCACTGTACTCTGGTCAGAGCCTGCTCCTATGACCTCAGCACTGACCACATACAGGCCCAGTTCTCTGCACTGTACTCTGGTCAGAGCCTGCTCCTATGACCTCAGCACTGACCATATACAGGCCCAGTTCTCTGCACTGTACTCTGGTCAGAGCCTGCTCCTATGACCTCAGCACTGACCACATACAGGCCCAGTTCTCTGCACTGTACTCTGGTCAGAGCCTGCTCCTATGACCTCAGCACTGACCACATACAGGCCCAGTTCTCTGCACTGTACTCTGGTCAGAGCCTGCTCCTATGACCTCAGCACTGACCATATACAGGCCCAGTTCTCTGCACTGTACTCTGGTCAGAGCCTGCTCCTATGACCTCAGCACTGACCACATACAGGCCCAGTTCTCTGCACTGTACTCTGGTCAGAGCCTGCTCCTATGACCTCAGCACTGACCACATACAGGCCCAGTTCTCTGCACTGTACTCTGGTCAGAGCCTGCTCCTATGACCTCAGCACTGACCACATACAGGCCCAGTTCTCTGCACTGTACTCTGGTCAGAGCCTGCTCCTATGACCTCAGCACTGACCACATACAGGCCCAGTTCTCTGCACTGTACTCTGGTCAGAGCCTGCTCCTATGACCTCAGCACTGACCACATACAGGCCCAGTTTCTCTGCACTGTACTCTGGTCAGAGCCTGCTCCTATGACCTCAGCACTGACCACATACAGGCCCAGTTCTCTGCACTGTACTCTGGTCAGAGCCTGCTCCTATGACCTCAGCACTGACCACATACAGGCCCAGTTCTCTGCACTGTACTCTGGTCAGAGCCTGTTCTCATGCCCTCAGCACTGACCACATACAGGCCCAGTTCTCTGCACTGTACTCTGGTCAGAGCCTGCTCCTATGACCTCAGCACTGACCACATACAGGCCCAGTTCTCTGCACTGTACTCTGGTCAGACCCTGCTCCTATGACCTCAGCACTGACCACATACAGGCCCAGTTCTCTGCACTGTACTCTGGTCAGAGCCTGTTCCTATGACCTCAGCACTGACCACATACAGGCCCAGTTCTCTGCACTGTACTCTGGTCAGAGCCTGTTCTCATACCACATACAGGCCCAGTTCTCTGTACTGTACTCTGGTCAGCACTGACCACATACAGGCCCAGTTCTCTATAGTGGTTAGAGCTCCCTCCTATGGAGGTGATCACTGAGAGCAGCGGGCAGACACAAGCTGAGCTTATTAGGGTCAGTGCAGCACTTTAGAGAGCGCCACCTAGAGGACTCGTTGCCCGGCAAACCATGTGATCTGTGACGTCATCGGTCCGCGCCATTCTCAGCCCTCTGGAAGAGGTAAGCGCTGCGTTTCATGTGCGGTTTGTGGAGCGGTCAGTGGTGACCTCCTTGTGAGCGGAGTGTGGGCTCTGCGGCGGGAGGGGCTGACCACACCGGACACGTTGGCGGCGGCGGGGCTGATACACACAGGCCATGGAACTTGTTTCTTTCTCAGCTCAGGTGTCTGGTGTGTGACAGCGGGAGGGTGAGGGGCCCCAGGGACCTGTGTGTAATGGCAGTGTGCAGACACAGGCTGCTCTCAGCTATCTGTGCCCTAGGGGGCTCTACTACCATTATTGTTCCTCTCAGTGGGCCCTGGTTTGGGCTGGACCCTGGCACCGCTCCCTGCTCTCACCATTGGTGTTACCTCCGGACTTGGTGACCGCTGGAGCCACTGATCGCCCGCAGCCTCCACATTGTGACAGGGCAGGACCATTCCAGAATAATGCATCACTCCCCCATATCCATCCTTTATTACACACACACTGTCCGTATTCACAATCCATGTATTGTATCACTCCTCTATATCCATCCTTTATTACACACACACTGTCCGTATTCACAATCCATGTATTGTATCACTCCTCTATATCCATCCTTTATTACACACACACTGTCCGTATTCACAATCCATGTATTGTATCACTCCTCTATATCCATCCTTTATTACACACACACTGTCCGTATTCACAATCCATGTATTATATCACTCCCCCATATCCATCCTTTATTACACACACACTGTCCGTATTCACAATCCATGTATTGTATCACTCCCCCATATCCATCCTTTATTACACACACACACTGTCCGTATTCACAATCCATGTATTGTATCACTCCCCCATATCCATCCTTTATTACACACACACACTGTCCGTATTCACAATCCATGTATTGTATCACTCCCCCATATCCATCCTTTATTACACACACACTGTCCGTATTCACAATCCATGTATTGTATCACTCCTCTATATCCATCCTTTATTACACACACACTGTCCGTATTCACAATCCATGTATTGTATCACTCCTCTATATCCATCCTTTATTACACACACACTGTCCGTATTCACAATCCATGTATTGTATCACTCCCCCATATCCATCCTTTATTACACACACACTGTCCGTATTCACAATCCATGTATTGTATCACTCCTCTATATCCATCCTTTATTACACACACACTGTCCGTATTCACAATCCATGTATTGTATCACTCCTCTATATCCATCCTTTATTACACACACACTGTCCGTATTCACAATCCATGTATTGTATCACTCCTCTATATCCATCCTTTATTACACACACACTGTCCGTATTCACAATCCATGTATTGTATCACTCCTCTATATCCATCCTTTATTACACACACACTGTCCGTATTCACAATCCATGTATTATATCACTCCCCCATATCCATCCTTTATTACACACACACTGTCCGTATTCACAATCCATGTATTGTATCACTCCCCCATATCCATCCTTTATTACACACACACACTGTCCGTATTCACAATCCATGTATTGTATCACTCCCCCATATCCATCCTTTATTACACACACACACTGTCCGTATTCACAATCCATGTATTGTATCACTCCCCCATATCCATCCTTTATTACACACACACTGTCCGTATTCACAATCCATGTATTGTATCACTCCTCTATATCCATCCTTTATTACACACACACTGTCCGTATTCACAATCCATGTATTGTATCACTCCTCTATATCCATCCTTTATTACACACACACTGTCCGTATTCACAATCCATGTATTGTATCACTCCCCCATATCCATCCTTTATTACACACACACTGTCCGTATTCACAATCCATGTATTGTATCACTCCTCTATATCCATCCTTTATTACACACACACTGTCCGTATTCACAATCCATGTATTGTATCACTCCCCCATATCCATCCTTTATTACACACACACTGTCCGTATTCACAATCCATGTATTGTATCACTCCCCCATATCCATCCTTTATTACACACACACTGTCCGTATTCACAATCCATGTATTGTATCACTCCTCTATATCCATCCTTTATTACACACACACTGTCCGTATTCACAATCCATGTATTGTATCACTCCTCTATATCCATCCTTTATTACACACACACTGTCCGTATTCACAATCCATGTATTGTATCACTCCTCTATATCCATCCTTTATTACACACACACTGTCCGTATTCACAATCCATGTATTGTATCACTCCCCCATATCCATCCTTTATTACACACACACTGTCCGTATTCACAATCCATGTATTGTATCACTCCTCTATATCCATCCTTTATTACACACACACACTGTCCGTATTCACAATCCATGTATTGTATCACTCCTCTATATCCATCCTTTATTACACACACACTGTCCGTATTCACAATCCATGTATTGTATCACCTCTCCATATCCATCCTTTATTACACACACACACACACACACACACACACACACACACACACACACACACACACTGTCCGTATTTACAATTCATGTAGTGTATCATCTCTTCTTTTATATGGAAAAATAGTTCAAACCTTACTGAAGATTTCCCGAGCTCCCAGCAGAATCGGTGAATATACGGACACCATCAGGGTGCTGCTCACTATAATGGGCGAGTAGGACATTGTTTTTAGTATATGTGACTATCTTTCATCAATAGACTATCCATTTGTGGTCAGGAAGGTACAAAGATAGTTGAATGTCATCAACACCCTCCCCACCCCAGCAGTGTAATTAGCGTCTTGGACATACAGCTTTGTACTAGTTTTACTTAAACAGATCTTATTGCAGTCTGTGTTTGTCCATGAAATGAATGGATATTGCAGGTTTTCCACAGTAAGGGCTCATTCACATTCTGTGTGTTATATATGAGTACAGTGTGTTTTTCATGGATAGCACTCATACCTACACTAGTGGATAGGGTCGTGGACCTGCCCAAATCTTGATTTGAGTGTCAGGCAATGCAAGTCCAGTGGGTTAGTGCAGGATTCGAACAGCAAATGGCTAGATAGGTAAAGATGGAGAAACTGTTTTCTATTTCATTCTAAAAAAAACCCTGATGATGCTCAAAACAAACACTGATGGTAAGAAGTGACACTGACCAAGTCTGGATGAAGCACTGATTTAAGAAAAAAATGACAAAACACAAAACATTGATGGAACCTGGACCGATTTTTCTTTTCTCATCTTTTTATTACTGTGAAATGCTACATCACGCATCAGGGGGTGTGGCTTGCTAGTAGCTGCCAGCCCCTGTTAATATCTGCCTTCACTGCAGTCCTACAGCAGGCCAGCCCCCTGATGTGTGATGTAATGTCTCAGAAGGGAGGGGGTACCGAGGAGCCGCTCCAGTGTTACTCTGAAGTACAGGTGCTGTGAGGATGGAAAACAGTACTCTGGATTTTCTCCTTAAAGTTTATGAGGGCATTAGAATATTTTTTTTCCTTATCTCCCTGCAGTATACTTGTAAGATGTGCATTTTAGTTGTGCCGTGCTTGAGAAAAGTACTTGTAAAAGTACCGTCACACGGCACGACGTTGAAACTATGTCGGCAACGATCTCATTAACCCGCAGTCGTTACCGACATCATTTTGACATCGTTGGTGAGAT
>JARQOC010000003.1:234517762-234607762 GCA_033576535.1 Allobates femoralis
TGGAGATTTTTGTCTCCAAAAATCGTCACCCACATTTTGCTGTGCACACATATCCTAAGGTGATGTGCTGTTTACTTATAGTGAAGGTTTTATCACCAGCAGGTTATTAATGTCTGGACTACAGCAGTGCATGAGCCTTGATCAGACTACATACCATCCTTTTGATAAGCAGCTCATTGTCTAGAGACAATGTATACAGTGTGGTGTGAGTGGCATTAGCTTTCTGAGCTCTGCTACATCGTTACAACTAAAAATTCTGATTGTGCCACAACTGCTGCATCCACTAAACTAAAGGTACCGTTACACGGTACTACATCGCAGCCAATGTCGGAAGCGATGATGCGGGTGCGCGCTTGCTTCCAACGTTGCAGCCTTGGTGTCACACAGCAAGATTTTGCCTGCACCTCCGCTGCGATGTTGCCACAACGATCGCTGGCTGAGCTGGAAACAACCGTGTATCGCTGGCAACATCGCTATTGCGGTGTCAGACGGCACTATGCAGCAAGATCGCCAGGTTTTTGAACATGTTCGAAAACCTGGCAACTTGCAACCAGCGATATATCACAGTTGCATCGTGCTGTCACACAGCACGATTCACCTGCAATGTTGCCTGCAACTTCGCTGACACAGCAAAAGTTCAACGATGTTGCAGGCAACATTGCGTCGTGTAACGATACTTTAAGGGATACATAGTTGGAATCAGGATCTCCTTTTTTTCCTACATCATACTGGTCTCAGATGAGGTTGCAAAAACCTTATGACAAATTCCCTGTAAGGATATGTGCACACGGCGTCTTATAGACGCTGGCTTACGTGCTTCATTTATGAAGCAGGAGACTCTTTAAGGTACCATTACACAGTACAACTTATCAGCAATGTTGTATGTAATGTCAGGAGCGCGCTCATTTTCTGGACACCTGTGCGACATCGCTGGTGAGCTGTCACACGTCCAGATATCTTGGACAACTCACCAACGACGTGAGGAGGGATCGTTCGCAAACCAGCGCTAACGATCCCTGCTCACTGATGTGAATGGGCGAAGTCGGCCGTGTCATCGCTATTGCGGTGTCACACCGAACGATGCCGCAGGTTGCTTAAGTTGAAGTTGACAGGTTTTCCTGCATGCAGGAAAACCTGTCAACTCCGACTTGAACAACTGTCGTTGTTGAATCGTGCGTTTACACGCAATGACGCAATAACGATGTCGTTTCAACATCGTTCCAGACGTCACTATTGATCGATGTCGGGAACAATGTTGTATCGTGTAACGGGGCCTTAAGGAGAACTCCAGCAGTTCTTTTACTGAACTACTTTCCTTGTCAATTGTATTTCTCCTTCGCCTCATTGGGGGACACAGGACGATGGGTTATAGCATTCTGCCACTAGGAGACGACACTAAGCAATCAAAAAAGAAGCACAGTGGCTCCTCCCAGCAGTATATAACCCCCTAACTGGCACAGTCTAGCAAGTTTTTTTGCTTAGTGTCTTAGGAGGCAAGACACTGTTTGTTTTGTTAGTTTGTTATTTTCTCTGATATTTTTCTACCGCTCCCCTGACCTCTCAATTGGGGAATCTGGGTTGTAGCTGATAATATTCCGGACCGCTGCACTGTCCCTTCATGGACCCCACAGTTGGGGCTCCGTGTTAAAGTGATGGCAGGCTCCTGCAGCATCCCTCCCCAGACTCCACAGTTGGGACTCTGGGTTGCAGGAGGTATCCCCTGGGCTCCCTTGTTTGGCCACAGCAGCTAAGAGGACGAATCCAGCTGCATCGGGATGACTGGTCTGCTCTCCTGCCCCTTGGAGGGTTCAGGGATGAAAGCCGTTAAGGTATGAGGCTGCGCTGTGGTTGGGTGTCCCCTGGGGTGTCCTGTGCCATTCTCGCGTTTTTTTCCCGGTGCGCTCCGCATCGGCCCCCTCATGACAGGCGCCTGGCAGTATTAATTTAGTCCCCGGCCTGCACTGGGAGGGTCTCCGCCTCCAGTGATGACGCGTCCTTTCGGGACCGCCCCTGGCCACTCGTTTCGGCCAATTACATTAGCCTTCCACAGGCATCATGGGAGGGGGCGTGGCTTCACCCTCCCGCTCTCGCACCACTTTTTGGCGCTTCTCCTTCACTTCTGACTCCATCTTCAGCAGCACAGGACGCCAGTGGGACACAGGACTCAGGGTGCTTCGCTACTAGCCTCTCTCAGGTGACAAGGCTTAGTGGTGGTTTTGTCCACGCAATAGCCCTAGGCTGCGGTGTGTTCAGCAGTACATACAGCTGCATGCTGCAGTATTAGTTGCCTGTTTGTGCCTCTTGCGCTGCAGTGTATACTTCTGTGTACAGCAGGGAGAAAAATTGCATGATGCCTGGCAATAAGAGCAAGAAGACACCTAAGGCCTTTAATGTTTATTACGCTTTTTGCACAGCATGTAAGGCTGCGCTGCCTTGCGGATGCTCGACCCCCGCTCTGCCAGGCCTGTGCCTCTGACTCTCCTTAGCCTGGTGCCTCTGCCTCTGGTCAGGCACCCACTGGGGAAGAGGTGTCTGTTAGCAGACCTGCTACCCCGGAATGGGCTGTTATGCTGTCACAATACATGAGTTAAGCCATACAGCAGCTCTCCGAGACACTGCTCCGGGTTGTACAACCACATCCATCACCTGACATCTCGGACCAGCTGGTCCACTTGGAGGATGGTTTCGAATATGAGGAGTCTCATTCTCATACTCCTCCCCTCCTCGGTCATTCAGGTAGAAAGAGACCCCGTACGGGCTCTTCATCAGCCCCATCTCAGGGCTCCCTGTTCTCTCCTGCACGGAGTAGGTCCCATGAATCACACTCGTCTGGTGAGCTCCGTGATTCCGATGCGGATCTGGATCAGGGTGAATCCTTTGAATCCACCTCCTCTGATACCCTTGCCATGGTGGACGACCTGGTGTCGGCTGTTAATCAGGCACTGTCGGTGGCTGATCCCGCTCCGGTCACCACCTCGGATCATGTGGTCTCCTTCAAAAGACCAAAGAGACCTCAGAAAATCTTTTCTAATCACTCGGAGATCCAGGAGGTCTTACAGAAGCACTGGGACCATCCGGATAAGAGGTTCGGTAACCATAAGGCGATTGCAGCCCGTTACCCTTTTTTGCCAGCAGTGGACCCTCCGGTATCCCGCTTGGCTTCTAAGACTCTTCTTTTTCTCCCTGATGACGCATCAATAAAGGATACTACTGATCGTCAGCTGGAACAACTGTCTAAATCGGTGTTCGAAGCTTCAGGCTCATCCTTGTCTCCCTCCTTCGCATCTATGTGGGTGGCTAAGGCTATTATGACCTGGGCTGGTGATTTGCACTCGGCCTTATGTCATCAGGGTGCAGATCCGGAGTTGTTAGATTTAGCAGTTCAGATTTCTGTAGCTGGGGAGTTTCTGGTTCATTCTTCTATTGATGCAGCTAATTGTGCTGCGGTGGCAGCATCTAATTCCAGTGCAATACGCCGGGCCCTCTGGCTTCAGGAGTGGAAGGTGGATTCGACGTCCAAAAAGTCTTTCACTGGCATGGCCTATGTATTTGAATGTTTATTTGCGGAAAGGCTTGATAAGATGATCTCAGACACCACGGGAGGTAAAAGTACCTCACTTCCCCAACAGAAACAAAAACGTAGATTCACCAAGGGTCAACAGACGAGATTCCGGTCCTTTCGGAACTCGTCTGGGTGGTCGGTTTCCCATCCACCACACCAGACTCGGACATTGCGCACTGATAGGAGTTTCCAGACCCCCAATAAATTGGGCTTTAGCTGGCAGCCCCGAAGTAAACAGTCTAAATCGAGTCTGGGTCTCAGAGGTTTTCCTCTTGATGACTCAGCACCTCCTTAAGACACCTCCCAAGTGGGCGGCCAACTTTCTCGCTTTCGGCACGCCTGGCTTGCTGCTACAGACGATCAGTGGGTTCGGAAATTGGTGTTTTTCGGATACAGCATCGAGTTTCATACTCGTCCTTCCAGAAGATTCGTTCTCTTTCCAATCCCTCGATCGCCGGAGAAGGCACATGCCTTCTTTCAAGCTGTCGAATCTCTGCGGCAGGCAGGAGTCATTATTCCAGTGCCTCAGACTGAGCGGTTCCAGGAATTCTATTCAAATCTGTTTATCGTGCCCAAGAAGGACGGGTCCTTCCGTCCCATTGTGGATTTGAAGCTGCTCAACAGGTTTGTGCGAATCCGACGATTTCGGATGGAATCCCTTCGTTCCATCATCGTGTCCATGCAACAGGGAGAGTTCCTAGCCTCCATCGATATCGGGGACGCTTACTTGCACATCTCGATATCCAGTCCCCATCGGAGGTTCCTGCGTTTCGCTGTGCTCGAGAATCATTATCAGTTCGTAGCTCTTCCTTTCGGGTTGGCAACTGCTCCGCGCGTGTTTACCAAGGTCATGGCTGCGGTCATGACCGTTGTTCACTGTCGGGGGGTGTCGATCCTCCCTTAACTGGACGACCTTTTGATCAAGGGTCGGTCCCTCAAGGATTGCGAGGACAGTGTTCGTGTCACGATAGACACGCTCTAGCGGCTGGGTTGGATTCTCAATCTGCCGAAGTCCTCCCCAGTTCTGAGCTGCAAGCTCACATTTCTAGGGATGGTTCTGGACACGTCCCAGGGACTGGTGCTTCTTCCCCAGGACAAGGCTCATTCTCTGTTGTGCGGTCCGGACACTTCTGGGTCCTCTTCTGCATTCCCTTCGATTTGCAATGCTCGTCTTGGGGAAGATGGTGGTGGCGATGGAAGCAGTACCGTTTGCTCAATTGCATCTCCGCCCCTTACAACTGGATCTGCTATCGGCCTGGAATCGCAGCACGTTTACCCTTCACTGGTCGTCTCGCCCGTCGGCGGCAACGAGACCTTCTCTTCGTTGGTGGTTGGTTTCGTCGTCTCTCGGGGGAGATCCTTCCTACCGGTCTGGTGGGATGTACTGACCACCGATGCCAGTCTTCTCGGCTGGGGGGCGGTGTTCCAGCGTCACACGGCTCAGGGTCGGTGTACTCCAGCGGAGTCCTCTCTGCCCATAAATCTTTTGGAGATTCGGGCCATTTACCTGGCATTGAGGAGTTTCCATCATCTCCTGATGGGCTGTCACATTCGCATCCAGTCGGACAATGCGACGGCAGTGGCTTATGTCAACCATCAGGGCGGGACGCGCAGCAGGGCAGCGATGCAGGAAGTGGAACGAATTCTCCATTGGGCCAAATCTTCGGGAGCTGTGCTGTCGGCAGTCCACATCCCGGGGGTTGAGAACTGGGTGGCGGATTACCTCAGCCGTCAGGGGAATGGGCTCTTCATACAGATGTCTTCGCTCAGATATGCATTCGCTTCGGGACTCCAGATGTAGACCTCATGGCGTCGCGAATGTTCACCCAAGTTCCCAACTTCTTTGCTCGTTCCCGCGATCCCCGGGCTCTGGGAGCAGATGCCCTGGTTCAGGACTGGACGCAGTTTCATCTCCCGTATGTCTTTCCACCTCTGACCCTCCTTCCCAGAGTGGTCCAGAAAATCAGGACGGAGAAAGTTACGGTAATACTAGTTGCCCCAGACTGGCCCAGGAGATCGTGGTAAGCCAATCTCGTGCAACTCGCCACAGACGCTCCATGGCGGCTGCCGGTCCGTCCTGATCTTCTCTCCCAGGGTCCATTTTGGCATCAGAACTCGGGGCTCTTTGTTTGATGGCGTGGCCCTTGAGACTAGAATTCTGACTCAGGCGGGGTTTTCAGAAAGCGTTGCACGCACTATGGCATGTGTGAGAAAGCCCGTTTCTGCCCGTATATATCACAGGACTTGGAAGGTGTTTTTCCTGGTGTGAGTCAATGAATGTCCCACCCTTGCGTTTCTCACTTCCAGTGGTTCTGGGGTTCCTCCAATCTGGATTGGACAAAGGACTTTCTCTAAGTTCTCTTAAGGGACAAGTATCAGCGTTATCAGTACTTTTTCAGCGCCAATTGGCTTCGAAACCTCAGGTCCATACTTTTTTGCAGGGTGTTTCTCGTATCGTTCCATCGTATAGGAGGCTTTTTGGAGGCCTGGGATTTAAATCTGGTCCTGGAGGTGCTTCAGAAACTGCCCTTCGAACCTCTCAGGGAGGTTTCGTTGCGCCTTCTCTCTCAGAAGGTGGTTTTCCTTGTGGCGATCACTTCCATCCGGACAGTATCTGAGCTGACCTCACTTTCCTGTAGGGCGCCTTTCCTCTCGTTTCATCAGGACAAGGTGGTGCTGCTGAAAATTCTGTCCTTTCTCCCTAAGGTGGTTTCCACTTTTCATTTGAACGAGGACACTGTCCTTCCATCCTTTTGTCCGGCCCTGGTGTCCTTCCATCCTTTTGCCTGGCCCCGGTGCATCGCATTGAAAAGGTCTTGCACACTTTTGGATCTGGTCCGTGCTCTCCGGCTTTACGTGACTAGCAGGGCCGGCTCCAGGTTTTTGTGGGCCCTGGGCGAAACAGTCTCAGTGGGCCCCTTTAACACATACCACGATTCATGAATCTAACATAGAAGCTGTGGGCTGTGTATATAATATAAAGGCTCCTGGGTGGGCTTTATATATAATATATTGAGGCTGTGCAGGGCTGTATATATTTGGAGGCTGCTGCTGGGCTATATCGGGGGGCTGGGCCAGCCCAGCACAGCCTCCAACTATATACAACCCAGCACAGCTTCCAAATAATACATACAGCCCAGCCTCCAATTTATATACAAGCCTGCAGTGCACAGCCTCCAAATAAGCCCTGCACAGCCTCCAAATAAGCCCTGCACAGCCTCCAAATAAGCCCTGCACAGCCTCCAAATAAGCCCTGCACAGCCTCCAAATAAGCCCTGCACAGCCTCCAAATAAGCCCTGCACAGCCTCCACAGAGCCCTGCACAGCCTCCACAGAGCCCTGCACAGCCTCCACAGAGTCCCCACAGAGCCCTGCACAGCCTCCACAGAGCCCTGCACAGCCTCCACAGAGCCCTGCACAGCCTCCACAGAGCCCTGCACAGCCTCCACAGAGCCCTGCACAGCCTCCACAGAGCCCTGCACAGCCTCCACAGAGCCCTGCACAGCCTCCATAGAGTCCCCATAGAGCCCTGCACAGCCTCCACAGAGCCCTGCACAGCCTCCATAGAGTCCCCATAGAGCCCTGCACAGCCTCCACAGAGCCCTGCACAGCCTCCACAGAGCCCTGCACAGCCTCCACAGAGCCCCTGCACAGCCTCCACAGAGCCCTGCACAGCCTCCACAGAGCCCTGCACAGCCTCCACAGAGCCCTGCACAGCCTCCACAGAGCCCTGCACAGCCTCCACAGAGCCCTGCACAGCCTCCACAGAGCCCTGCACAGCCTCCACAGAGCCCTGCACAGCCTCCACAGAGCCCTGCACAGCCTCCACAGAGCCCTGCACAGCCTCCACAGAGCCCTGCACAGCCTCCACAGAGCCCTGCACAGCCTCCACAGAGCCCTGCACAGCCTCCACAGAGCCCTGCACAGCCTCCACAGAGCCCTGCACAGCCTCCATAGAGTCCCCATAGAGCCCTGCACAGCCTCCACAGAGCCCTGCACGGCCTCCATAGAGTCCCCACAGAGCCCTGCACGGCCTCCATAGAGTCCCCACAGAGCCTGCACGGCCTCCATAGAGTCCCCACAGAGCCCTGCACGCCTCCATAGAGTCCCCACAGAGCCCTGCACGGCCTCCATAGAGTCCCCACAGAGCCCTGCACGGCCTCCATAGAGTCCCCACAGAGCCCTGCACGGCCTCCATAGAGTCCCCACAGAGCCCTGCACGGCCTCCACAGAGTCCCCACAGAGCCCTGCACGGCCTCCACAGAGTCCCACAGAGCCCTGCACGGCCTCCACAGAGTCCCCACAGAGCCCTGCACGGCCTCCACAGAGTCCCCACAGAGCCCTGCACGGCCTCCACAGAGTCCCCACAGAGCCCTGCACGGCCTCCACAAGAGTCCCCCACAGAGCCCAGCACGGCCTCCACAGAGTCCCCACAGAGCCCTGCACGGCCTCCACAGAGTCCCCACAGAGCCCTGCACGGCCTCCACAGAGTCCCCACAGAGCCCTGCACGGCCTCCACAGAGTCCCCACAGAGCCCTGCACGGCCTCCACAGAGTCCCCACAGAGCCCTGCACGGCCTCCACAGAGTCCCCACAGAGCCCTGCACGGCCTCCACAGAGTCCCCACAGAGCCCTGCACGGCCTCCACAGAGTCCCCACAGAGCCCTGCACGGCCTCCACAGAGTCCCCACAGAGCCCTGCACGGCCTCCACAGAGTCCCCACAGAGCCCTGCACGGCCTCCACAGAGTCCCCACAGAGCCCTGCACGGCCTCCACAGAGTCCCCACAGAGCCCTGCACGGCCTCCACAGAGTCCCCACAGAGCCCTGCACGGCCTCCACAGAGTCCCCACAGAGCCCTGCACGGCCTCCACAGAGTCCCCACAGAGCCCTGCACGGCCTCCACAGAGTCCCCACAGAGCCCTGCACGGCCTCCACAGAGTCCCCACAGAGCCCTGCACGGCCTCCACAGAGTCCCCACAGAGCCCTGCACGGCCTCCACAGAGTCCCCACAGAGCCCTGCACGGCCTCCACAGAGTCCCCACAGAGCCCTGCACGGCCTCCACAGATCCCCACAGAGCCCTGCACGGCCTCCACAGAGTCCCCACAGAGCCCTGCACGGCCTCCACAGAGTCCCCACAGAGCCCTGCACGGCCTCCACAGAGTCCCCACAGAGCCCTGCACGGCCTCCACAGAGTCCCCACAGAGCCCTGCACGGCCTCCACAGAGTCCCCACAGAGCCCTGCACGGCCTCCACAGAGTCCCCACAGAGCCCTGCACGGCCTCCACAGAGTCCCCACAGAGCCCTGCACGGCCTCCACAGAGTCCCCACAGAGCCCTGCACGGCCTCCACAGAGTCCCCACAGAGCCCTGCACGGCCTCCACAGAGTCCCCACAGAGCCCTGCACGGCCTCCACAGAGTCCCCACAGAGCCCTGCACGGCCTCCACAGAGTCCCCACAGAGCCCTGCACGGCCTCCACAGAGTCCCCACAGAGCCCTGCACGGCCTCCACAGAGTCCCCACAGAGCCCTGCACGGCCTCCACAGAGTCCCCACAGAGCCCTGCACGGCCTCCACAGAGTCCCCACAGAGCCCTGCACGGCCTCCACAGAGTCCCCACAGAGCCCTGCACGGCCTCCACAGAGTCCCCACAGAGCCCTGCACGGCCTCCACAGAGTCCCCACAGAGCCCTGCACGGCCTCCACAGAGTCCCCCACAGAGCCCTGCACGGCCTCCACAGAGTCCCCACAGAGCCCTGCACGGCCTCCACAGAGTCCCCACAGAGCCCTGCACGGCCTCCACAGAGTCCCACAGAGCCCTGCACGGCCTCCACAGAGTCCCCACAGAGCCCTGCACGGCCTCCACAGAGTCCCCACAGAGCCCTGCACGGCCTCCACAGAGTCCCCACAGAGCCCTGCACGGCCTCCACAGAGTCCCCACAGAGCCCTGCACGGCCTCCAAGAGTCCCCAACAGAGCCCTGCACGGCCTCCACAGAGTCCCCACAGAGCCTGCACGGCCTCCACAGAGCCCCACAGAGCCTGCACCCCCACAGAGTCCCCACAGAGCCCTGCACGGCCTCCACAGAGTCCCCACAGAGCCCTGCACGGCCTCCACAGAGTCCCCACAGAGCCCGCAACGGCCTCCCAGAGTCCCCACAGAGCCCTGCACGGCCTCACACAGAGTCCCCACAGAGCCCTGCACGGCCTCCACAGAGTCCCCACAGAGCCCTAAATACTCCAGCACAGCTTCTAACTAGCCCAGCTCTCCCCCTGTGCCTGTCTACCCACTGCGCGCAGGGGGCCCCTAAACACTGTGTTATTTTCCCCTGACGGGGGGCCCCTATGTAATCTGCTCCTGACAGGGGATCTCCTGTGCAATATGCCCCTGGGGGCCCCTGTGTAGTTTTCCCCTTGCAGGGGGCCCCTGAGTGCTGTTTCTTCCCCCCCCACCCCCCCTCTCTCCCTCCTAACCTGAGCGGCAGCATCTGACTGTAGTGAGCAGCAGCAGATATGCCGCTGCCGCTCAGTGTGGGGGAAAAGAAGGGCAGCACGGAGGTTCACAGGGGGCCTACCCGCCAGACCAGGGCCCCGGGTGCTAAAGACTGGCCCTGGACCCCCCCCCCAGACCCCAGCCATAGTCACCTGCAGGCTGGCATCATGATCTTCCTCCTCTTCGGCGTTCCACAGGAAGAGAAGGGGCGGAGCGGGGGTCCCTCTTCTATGCATTCCAAAGTGTGGAACGCAGAATCAGCGGTCGGCGGCCCTGCCGGATGTGACGTGCAGGCCGGATGCGGGGGCTGGCGGCCCGCTTTTGAATGAATGAAAGTCCGCGCCAGAGCCGCCAGTAAGACAAATAACAATACCGGCGGCGTGATGTGGGCGGGCGGTGGCGGTGGGCCCCTCAGTCACGGCTGGGCCCCGGCACTTGCCCGGGTACGCCGGGTGCTGACGCCGACCCTGGTGACTAGGACAGCGCCTTTCAGGAAGTCGGATTCTCTTTTCATTCTTCCTGAGGGTCATCGAAAAGGGATGGCCGCGTCAAAAGCCACTCTTGCCAGGTGGATTAAGCTTACCATTCAGGAAGCATACTCTTTACGCAACTTGCCCATTCCATCGGGGTTGCGTGCTCACTCCACTCACGCTGTAGGTGCCTCCTGGGCTGTTCGGCACCAGGCTACGGCTGAGCAGGTGTGCAAGGCTGCCCCTTGGTCCAGCTTACACACCTTTGCTAAACACTATCGTGTGCATACTCAGGCTTCGGCAGATGAGAGTCTGGGTAGACGCATCCTGCAGGCAGCGGCTGTTAGCCTGTAGACTGTGTTTTTCAGTTTGGGATGTTTTTTCCCACCCAGGGACTGCTTTAGGACGTCCCATCGTCCTGTGTCCCCCAATGAGGCGAAGGATAAAAGGAGAATTTTGTGTACTCACCGTAAATTCCTTTTCTCTTAGCCTCTAATTGGGGGACACAGCACCCTCCCTGGGCCTGTTGGCCTTGTTTAGTTTGTGTTTTTTTCTTCTTTGAGTTCCTGGCTGCCTTATCGGCTTAGGTAGTTTTCCTCCTACTGCTTTAGCACAAAACTGGCTATACTGTGCCAGTCAGGGGGTTATATATTGCTGGGAGGAGCCACTGTGCTTCTTCTTTTTTGATTGCTTAGTGTCGCCTCATAGTGGCAGAATGCTATAACCCATCGCCCTGTGTCCCCCAATTAGAAGCTTAGAGAAAAGGAATTTACGGCGAGTTCACAAAATTCTCCTTGTCTGCTGGCATATGTGGGGTTTTATTTCTCTGTGTTTTTTTTTTTTTTATTTTTTTAAGTTTATGTATAAAATAGAAGCAGCTTCTAAACAGAATCCCTTCACAGTTGTGAAAAAAACTTGTTCTTATGATCCCTTTTGTTAATGAGTTCTGTTGCAGGCGGAGTTTGTCTGAAAATGATGTGTTCACATGCTCTAAAAGGGCTTTTCGGGCTCCACTCCTTTTTTTGCAATACTTAAGGTACCGTTACACAGCGCACACGTTTTGGGCATTGAGCCAAGATTGCTATGGAGATGTTACACGCAGAGACATTGTCGGTAACGCAGCTGCGATGTTGAAAGCAACTTTCGCTGCTAGGTTAAACTCAACCCAGCGAGCGATCATTAACATTGCAGTGAATAGGGGAAGTTGCTTTCAACATCGCTGTTGCGGTGTCAGTAGAGCGATGATAGCAGATCGCCTGAGCAACATCGCCTGGTTTACCAACATGTTGGTTAACCAGGCAACTCCGCTCAAGCAACTTATTGCCATTGAAATCACCCTGTTACAGATAGCAACACACTAGCGATGTTGCTTCAACTTCGCCACGCGCCTGAGTTGCCGGAGATGTTGCCCCATGTAACGGTACCTTAAATGTGACTGGAGGTTGCCCAATCCTGATACTCTGTAATGTGCACACTATCTAGATTGAACTTTTTTTGCCAGTTTGCACACCAAATAATTGCGCTCATGTGATCCTTCTTGAGCTGCTAAAGTGCAGAATCCTTGGTGTGCACATTGCACAGTGTCAGGATTCACATAGATTACTGCAAAAATATATGTGGAACCTGGAAAGCCGCCTTAAGGTACGGTAAGATACGATAATCATTTACAGTTTCCTATTACACAATTGCAATTTATCCGTAAAAATTAGATCCCATAATGTGGCATCCAAATTTTTTCCTCACACCCATGGATTTGAATGATTGAGTCTCATCCAATTTCAGAATCAGATTGCAGCATGCTGTAATTTTTTTCACAGACAGATTCTGTCAGAGAAAAAGAATCGTCCATTTGCACTGCCTGATTGAATAATATTGGGGCAGTGTGCTGTCTGATAATTCAGATAGCACACGTCCAGTGTATATGTTCATCTGTGCAAGCCCTAATAGAGCAACACAGAGGGAGGGGGTCTTGTGCATCAGACCTCAGCATGCTTTGATTTGGTTCTTATACTGCCATTTCATTCAACTAATTTATAGTGGCCTCCAATGCAAATGTAATGGTAAGAGCTGTCATACCTGCATTACAGGCGCAAAACAAGTTGAGCAGCTATTCACTTTTGTTCTTGTGTGAGGGCGAGGTCCACAATTGTATGACTTGTCGGATCAGTCATGTCTTTTGATCCTTATGGAAAATCACATAAACCACGAACACGTAGATAAACATTGGTCAGTGTGTATGTGTCCTGTATTTGGACCGAAACTATGAGGCGTGAGAGGGAAGGAGGGTAAGTCGGGTGAGACCCAATGGAAGGCTGCACTGTACATTGCTGTTGTGTGATGCATGGGAGGTTTCTCACATCTGTAATATTATAGCCGATGTCCATTTTTAGTGCAAATAGTTTAGTAAATCTTCAAACATTTTAAAAAGGTTTTCCTAGATCTACTATCACATGCTGTACATGATTCACATACCTTATGATGCCAATTACTAATTTAAGCAATCACTCTTCTGAGGCTGGCTTCACACCACGGTGTGATCAGGTTCGGGGTGACCAAGATAGCCCCTTACCTGATTATCACCCTGTGCAGCCCTATGGGGCCGGATGGCAGCTATCTGGCATCCGGTTTCCATCTCACCGGGAGAATCCAGGTGTGTTCAGAATCTCCCCAAATTAGCTTCTCCCGGATCCGGGGCAATCCGGCGCTCCCTAACATGGAAGTCTATGGGGCTAGATTGCCCCGATCCGGAAACCGAACACCAGCGGCTGCACACTGTTGTAATTTCAGGACCGCGGCTAGCTCCCTGATAGCTGCAATCTTGAAAAATCAGCAGCTGCTGCTGCAATTAGAGTGATCTGGCTACATACTGGACCAGAGGGCATATTTGCCCTCTGGTTCTTTTTGCAAATCCAGTCCAGGACTGTTGGGTTCACCCCTGACAGCCCTGGATCGGATTTAACCGTGGTGTGAAGCTGGCCTTACCTGCCACCATGACTTTTGAGGCTATTGATTGCAGCGATAATTAAAGTGCAATAAATATGTAATTGTTATACCTGGTGTAAATGCCACTGTTCTCGGAAAACGGAAGATGGTTTTCTTTCTTCCTGTTCCTCTCCGTCCCTGAGATATGGCTATCTCTTCCCTGTATATAAATCTAGTCTTGTTATCCAAGTAGGAGTGGTTTGTAAATCTAGATAGTGACTGCAGACTTTTAATTCAGGGATCCACTTAAAGGTACCATTACACGGCACAACATTGGAAGAATGTTGGCAACGATCTCGTGGACGCGCGGTCGTTGCTGACAACGTTTTGACATCGTTGGTGAGATGTCACACGTCTAAATATTGTGGACGATGCACCAACGATGTTGTGAGCAGGTATCGTTCGCATAACCCAACGAACAATACTTCCTTATTGCTGTGAATAGGCGAAGTCGTTAACGACATCGTTATTGTGGTGTCATACACAACGATGCAGCAGGTTGGCTGATCATTGATCGTGTGGTTTGAGAACATGTTCTCAAACCTGCGATCAACGATCCAACGACTTATCGTTACAACTTCGCAGAGTCACACACAACGACGTCATAACGATGTCACTTGAACGACTCCAAACCCGTGACGTTTAAGCGATATTGTTAACGATGTCATCCCGTGTAACGGGGCCTTTCATTGCAGAGTCTTATCTGCAAAATAATTGAGACTAGGACATACATCTTTCAGATCGGACACATGAGTTGGTTTTTAAAGGGAACCTGACAGCTGACACATGCTGTGTGATCATAGCTAGGTATGTTTAATTTAAAAATGCTGCAGGGTTTTAGAGAAAAACATCTATTAAAAGTCTGGGGACTGAGCCATACTATAGAAATGTCAAACAACTATCCCGCCCACTTCAGGTGACTGACAGGTCTCTGTCTACATGCACGAGTAGTTCAGGTAAGCAGGCAGGAAGAAGTCCTGGCTGCTAATATACATATACAGGGTGGGCCATCTATATGGACACACCTAAATGGGAATGGTTGGTGATATCAACTTCCTGTTTGTGGCACATTAGTATAAGAGAGGGGGAAAACGTTTCCAGATGGTTGGTGACCATGGCGGCCATTTTGAAGTTGCCCATTTTGGATCCAGCTTTATTTTTTTCAATGGGAAGAGGGTCATGTGAAACATCAAACTTATTGAGAATTTCATAAGAAAAACAATGGTGTGCTTGGTTTTAACGTAACTTTATTTTTTCATTAGTTATTTCAAATTGATATCACCATTCATTCCCATTTTATTTAGGTGTATCCATATAGATGGCCCACCCTGTAGTATGATTATTCTCTGAAACAATGCAGCTTTTCAAAGTCAGACTTCCCTGGCTGGGATCAAACAGCTTGTGGCTGATATATGCAGCCCACGGGTTGACAGCTGAAAGGTTCACTTTAAAGAGGACCTGTCACCCCCCTGCTGCATTGCAAACTAAATGCAGCACTGAATGCAGCATGTCTGCTGCATTCAGGGAAGGGCTTCCCCATGTCTCTATCCCCCCTGTAAGCTTTAAAAAAGAGATTAGAAAACTTAGTTAAGTGGGATCTTATTAAGACGTGTTCACTGCTGGCACAGTCCTCCAGCCTTCTTGTGTATTCCGCCCCTTTCTATGTCTATGCCCCACCTCCTCTTCTTTTGGGTCTGCCCTCCTCTTCTGCTCCTGACGTCACAAGGAGCAGGAGCAGAAGAGAAGGGCAGACCCAGAAGCAGAGGAGGTGGGGCATAGACATAGAAGGGGGCAGAATACACAAGGAGGAGGCAGGGAGGACTGTGCCAGCAGTGAAGACTTCTCAATAAGATCCCACCCTTTAGACTACGTAACTAAGTTTTCTAATCTCTTTTTTTAAAGTTTACAGGGGGGCTAGAAACATGGGGGAGCCCTTCCCTGAATGCAGCAGACATGCTGCATTTAGTTTGCAGTGCAGCAGGGGTTGACAGGTCCTCCTTAAATGTATGTATGGATCAATGTAACTATGGGGTTGTGTAATGTCCAAGAAAAAAAATGGGCAGCACTAGGACATGTCGCACATTTATGTGAATGCAGCCGTAGCATAAGTCTCCCCAGTTATGGGTTACATAAACACATGGTCAAATTGATGGTACCCCTCGTTAAACTACCGAATAACCCACAATGGTCACAGAAATAACTTGAATCTGACAAAAGTAATAATAGAAAAATAAAAACTATGAAAATGAACAAATGAATGTCAGACATTGCTTTTCAATCCTGCTTCCACAGAAGTTTTTTTTTTAAATTAAGCTCATGAAATAGGCCTGGACAGAAATAATGAAAGCCTTAACTTAATATTTTGTTGCACAACCTTTTGAGGCAATCACTGCAATCATCCTGTAACTGTCAATGAGACTTCTGCATTTCTTGACAGGTATTTTGGCCCACTCCTCAAGAGCAAACTGCTCCAGTTGTCTCGTGTTTGAAGGTTGCCTTTTCCAGACGGCATATTTCATCTCTTTCCAAAGATGCTCAATAGGATTTAGGTCAGGGCTCATAGAAGCCACTTCAGAATAGTCCAATGTTTTCCTCTTAGCCATTTTTGAGTTTTTAACTGTGTGTTTTGGGTTATTATCCTGTTGCAAGACCCATCACCTGCGAATCAGACCAAGCTTTTTGACACTGGGCAGCACATTTCTCTCTAGAATTTCTTGATAATCTTGAGATTTCATTGTTACTACACAGATTCGAGACACCGTGTGCCAGATGTAGCAAAGCAGCCCCAGAACATAACAGATCATCCTCCATGTTTCACAGTAGGAACAGTGTTCTTTTCTTGATATGCTTCATTTTTCCGTCTGTGAACATAGAACTGTGTCATCTATCTATAGTACATTCTCCCAGAAGCGTTGTGGCTTGTCAGCATGTAGTTTGGCAAATTCCAGTCTGTCTTCCTTATGATTTTTTTTCAATAATGGTGTCCTCCTTGGTTGTCTCCCATGAAGTCCACTTTGGTTCAAACAACGACGGATGGTGTGATCTGACACTGATGTTCCTTGAGCTTGAAGTTCACATTTAATCTCTTTAAGTTTTCTGGGCTCCTTTGTCACCATTCGTATTATCCATCTCTTTGATTTGTCATCAATTTTCCTCAGGTGGCCGCGTCCAGGGAGGTTGGCCACAGTCCCATTGATCCTAAAATTCTGAATAATATGTGCAGCTGAAGTCACAGGAACATCAAGTTGCTTGGAGATGATCTTATAACCTTTTAACATGCTTGTCTATAATTTTCTTTCTAATCTCCTGAGACAACTCTTTTCTTCGCTTCCTCTGGTCCATGTTGAGTGTCGTACACACCATGTCACCAAACAGCACAGTGAGTATCTGTAAGCCGTATATACAGACCCACTAACTGATTTCTAGATTGTAGACACCTGTGATGCTAATTAGTGGACAAACCTTGAGTTAACATGTCCCTTTTGACCATCATTTCTGTGCAGGCCTATTTCATGAGTTTGATAAACACAAAAAGTACTGTGTATATTGACTGAGATCAATAGCGTTAATCAATATTGATTAACGCTATTGATCTCAGTCAATATACACAGTACTTTTTGTGTTTATTATATATGTTTCTTACTGTGGTACTGATGATCCCACCATGGTGACACCCTACAACCTTTTGTTCTATTTCATGAGTTTAACTTGTTAAAAAATATTCTGTGGAAGCAGTGTTGAAAAGCAATGTCTGACTTCATTTGTACATTTTCATAGATTTTTTCTTTATTACTTTTGTCAGATTTTAGTTATTTCTGTTACCATTGTGGGTTTTTCTTTCATTAAACGAGGGGTACCAACAATTTTGAGCACATGTGTATATGACTCTATACCTTATTATGAGGGATCTAATCTTTCTGTGTATGGTCCACATTTTGTTGAATAAATGGTCGTTTTTAGATTAGCAAATTTACACTTTGTGGCCCTGTTTAATCACAGCTTTATCACCCGAATTAGTAGAAAGCTTTGAAAAGTTGAAAAATAGGCAATTTTGTAACTTTTGTCTGTCACACCATCTCTTGCCAGCACTAACAATGTGGGCATAGTTAGGTCAGGACGGTGATGTGACCACCGTTTGCTTGTCAAATACACAAATTTTACTCAAGTCACCTACTGTAGTAAGATTTTTGGCGAGGTACACACCTTTCTCCAAAACCACCAGATTTATTAAAGGTAGGCAGCTCTTAATGAATTGGGCGCGACTTTCTCCAGCACGCCTCCTCATCAAGAACTGCAAGAAATATGCTGGTGTCTTAGGGTATGTGCACACAGGGAGTTTTAGGGCCGTTTTAGCAGCGGAAACCGCCGGTCGGTTTACATAAATTTCATGCAAATTTATGTTAATCCAAACCGGCGTTTGGATTAACATAGAAACCTATGTAAACCGACACCCGCTGTGCACACAGCGGCGGTTTACACATGCTCATCCGTTGCTAACCCGCTGGGTTCCCAGCGGGTTAGCAAAGAATGAGCTTGCTCTATATTCCGGCCGGTTCTGCAGCGGCTGCAAGCAGAATCATGTGCTGCTTCCAGCCGCTGCAGAATCGCCGGCGCTAACCCGCTGTGCACCGCTGCACACCCGCCCGTCTCCCGCAGCACGGACCCGACAGGAAGCCGGTGGACGGCTCCGGAGCTTCCTGTCGGGTCCCGCCCAGCCGCCGCCGCCACTAACCCGCCCCCGTGTGCACATACCCTTAAGGAATTGGGGTCTATGTATTGACCACAAGCCAAGGTGCAGCTGAAGGTCTACTGGCCAGAACTAAAAACCTTTATATATACTTATGAGGCTGTTACGTATGGCTAGATCAATAGGCAAACTGTATATATCTTGTCTGACACCGGCCTGTGTGAATTGTGATGCAGAATAAACTTCCTGCAGTTTCAGAAGAGACAGGCTGGATTTATGACACAATGTAGTGATCGCCTGTAGTTGCCACTTCTCTGTGAAGGTGCCAGTCTCACGTTCCATGCTCTGGCTGTGCTCCTCGCATGCAGGGTATTTTTCCAGTAATTTCCCGTTTCTGGTGGAAGCACCTGGCATCATTTACTTTGATTAGGAATTGGCTTCACATTTTGCCTTTTGTATTTTCTTATCAGGTTCGGGTAGAAGCTGATTAAAAAGCCACAGAAATTCTTGGAAATAGATGTTTCATTGGGATTTGCATCTTAACGCAATGAATTAACCTCTCCCATGATTTCGGATGTGTTTTCAGTATTTAATATTATGTTTCTTTTTATTGTAAAGCGATTTAACCATGAGAGTAACTTGTGGGTCATATCGGCATCAGACTCCACATTTAACAAATGGGTCATTCCATATCAAGTGATCCAAATATGAATATTTTTTCCCTGACATCTTTATTTTTTTTTTTTTCATTATGACGTACAACTTTAGTTAATTACAAATTACCGTATATACTCGTGTATAAGCCGACTTTTTCAGCCCAAAAATTGGGCTGAAAAGTCCCCCCCTCGGCTTATACGCAAGTCATATTCACTATAGTGTGGTGGGGGCTGTGTCCGGGCACTGCAGGAGGCGGGGGGGAGGCTGCAGAATGAGCGGCACGTCACATGGTGCCGCTCATTAATTATGCATGGGGAGCAGCGCATAGTACATTGCTGCTCCCCTGCACAGTATAGCCTTCCCCGCTGTCTCACCGCACCCCATGTATACAGAGGCCCCCCATGTATACAGAGGCCCCCCCCCCAGCAGTGATCTAACTCACCTTGGGTCTGCAGGCACCCGGGTCCTCCAGCTGCTCGGTCTGCTTGCCCTGCGGCTTCTAATACCGGTGGCCTACCCGCGGTCACATGATAGCAATCAAACAGGAAGTGCGGGAGGACGCCGGTATTAGAAGCCGCGGGGCACGCAGACCGAGCAGCTGGAGGACCCGGGTGCCTGCAGACCCAGGGTGAGTTAGATCACTGCTGGGGGGGGCCTCTGTATACATGGGGGCCTCTGTATACATGGGGGGCGGTGAGACAGCAGGGGAGCTGTATACCAGTGCTGGGCCTGTATACCAGTCCTGGGGGCTGTATACCACTTCTGGGCCTGTATACCAGTCCTGGGGCTGTATAGCACTGCTGAGGGGCCTGTATACCACTGCTGGGGAAAAACTTAAATACTACTGTCCCTGCGGTCTTCTGTAGCTCACTTGTCATCTTCATCATCATCTTCTTCTTTGTTCCTATTCATAATCTGGAAAAGAAAAACAAGCTTTCCTGCTTTATTGGGTCTCAACCGATTTCTCAATTTAGAATGAATGAGTCCAAAGGAAGAGAATATTCTTTCAACGCATGCAGAAGAAGCTAGTGCTGTTAAAAGTGAAATCATTACTTGAACAGTCTCTAAATCCAAGCGCTTAAGTGACTTCCACCAGTTTACTGGTGTGACCTTCCTTAAAATATCTTCAGCAAACATATATTTCTTGAATGGTTCCCCCTTAGCTCTGAAGTTTATTATAGTTGGCATTAAAGATGGATGATTGCTGGATACCCATGTCATAGCTAACTCCTCTTCCTCAGCACTTAGGTTTTGACCCTGATATTGGATATTGACAATATTTGCCAAAAAATGAGCTGGAGTCATTGCTTGTCCCATTCATTTGTTTACTGCTTGTAATTTAATTCTGTCCATGTGTAGTTCTGTTTTTAAGTGTTCACTCAGTTCCTTCCAAATTTCAACAGCATCCGCAATAAAACAGCTATTTTTCTGTATTTTGTTTAACCCCTTAGTGACTGAGCCAATTTCCCCCTAAATGACTAGACCGTTTTTTGTAATTCTGACCACTCTCCCTTTATGAGGTAATATCTCTGGAACGCTTCATTGAATCCGAGCGATTCTGAGATTGTTTTTTCGTGACATATTGGGCTTCATGTTGGTAGTAAAATTAGGTCGATAATTTTTGCGTTTATTTGTGAAAATATTAAAAAATTGGCAAAAATGTTGAAAATTTCACAATTTTCAAATTTTGAATTTTTATTCTGTTAAACCGGAGCGTTATGTGACACAAAATAGTTAATAAATAACATTTCCCACATGTCTACTTTACGTCAGCGCAATTTTGGGAAAAACTTTTTTTTCGGTTAGGACATTATAAGGGTTCAAAGTTCATCAGCAATTTCTCATTTTTCCAGCAAAATTTACAAAACCATTTTTTTAGTGACCACATCACATTTGAAGTCCCTTTGAGGGGTCTACATGACAGAAAACACCCAAAAGTGACACCATTCCAAAGACTGCACCCCTCAAGCTACTCAAAACTACATTCAAGAAGATTATTAACCCTTCAGGTGCTTTACAGGAACTAAAGCAAAGTGGAAACAAAAAATGGACATTTTAATTTTTCCAACAAAAATCTTCTTTTAGCCTCAATTTTTTAATTTTCACATGGGCAACAGGATAAAATGCATCCTAAAATTTGTTGGGCAATTTCTCCTGAGTACACCGATACCTCATATGTGGTCATAAACCACTGTTTGGGCGCACAGCAGGGCTCAAAAGGAAGGGAGCGCAATTTGATTTTTGGAGCTAATTTTCCATTCAAAAAGTCAAATGGCGCTCCTTCCCTTTCGAGTCCTGCCGTGCGCCCAAACAGTGGTTTATGACCACATATGAGGTATCGGTGTACTCAGGAGAAATTGGCCAACAAATTTTAGGATGCATTTTATCCTGTTGCTCATGTGAAAATTAAAAAATTGAGGACAAAAGAAAGTTTTTGTGAAAAAAAAAGTACTTTTTAATTTGTACGGATCAATTTGTAAAGCATCAGAGGGTTCAAAGTGCTCACTATGCATCTAAATAAATTCCTTGGGGTGTCTAGTTTCCAAAATGGGGTCACTTGTGGGGGAGCTCCAATGTTTAGGCACACGGGGGCTCTCCATACGCGACATGGTGTCCGCTAACAATTTGAATGGAAAATTAGCTCCAATTGTTAGCGGAGACCATGTTGTGTATGGAGAGCCCCTGTGTGCCTAAACATTGGAGCTCCCTCACAAGTGACCCCATTTTGGAAACTAGACCACCCAAGGAACTTATCTAGATGGGTGATGAGCACTTTGAACCCCCAGGTGCTTCACAAATGAAACCATAAAAATGAAAAAAGAAAATTTTTGTGGAAAAGAAAGTACGTTTTCATTTTTACGAATCAATTTGTGAAGCACCTGGGGGTTCAAGGAGCTCACTATGCATCTAAATAAATTCCTTGGGGTGTCTAGTTTCCAAAATGGGGTCACTTGTGGGGGAGCTCCAATGTTTAGGCACACGGGGGCTCTCCATACGCGACATGGTGTCCGCTAACAATTTGAATGGAAAATTAGCTCCAATTGTTAGCGGAGACCATGTTGTGTATGGAGAGCCCCTGTGTGCCTAAACATTGGAGCTCCCTCACAAGTGACCCCATTTTGGAAACTAGACCACCCAAGGAACTTATCTAGATGGGTGATGAGCACTTTGAACCCCCAGGTGCTTCACAAATGAAACCATAAAAATGAAAAAAGAAAATTTTTGTGGAAAAGAAAGTACTTTTTCATTTTTACGGATCAATTTGTGAAGCACCTGGGGGTTCAAAGAGCTCACTATGCATCTAAATACATTCCATGGGATGTCTAGTTTCTTAAATGGGGTCACTTGTGGGGGAGCTCCAATGTTTAGGCACACAGGGGCTCTCCATACGCGACATGGTGTCCGCTAACTATTGGAGCTAATTTTCCATTCAAATTGTTAGCGGACACCATGTCGCATATGGGGAGCCCCTGTGTGCCTAAGCATTGGCGCTCCCCCACAAGTGACCCCATTTTGGAAACTAGACCCCCCAAGGAACATATCTAGATGCATAGTGAGCACTTTGATACCCCAGGTGCTTCACAAATTAGTCCGTAAAAGGAAAAAAAAAAGATTTTTGTGAAAAAAAAGTACTTTTTCATTTTTATTGATCAATTTGTGAAGCACCTGGGGGTCCAAAGTTCTCCCTATGCATCTAAATAAATTCCTTGGGGTGTCTAGTTTCCAAAATGGGGTCTCTTGTGGGGGAGCTTCAATGTTTAGGCACACAGGGGATTGCCATACACGACATAGTATCAACTTACAATTCCAATTGTTAGCGGACACCATGTCACGTATGGCGAGCCCCTGTGTGTCTAAACATTGGGGCTCCCCCACAAGTGACCTCATTTTGTAAACTATACGCCCCAAGGAACTTATCTAGATGCATAGTGAGCACTTTGAACCCCCAGGTGCTTCACAAACTGATCTGTAAAAATGAAAAAGTACTTTCTTTTCCACAAAAATGTTCTTTTTTCATTTTTATGGATCAATTTGTGAAGCATCTGGGGGTTGAAAGTACTTATTATGCATCTAGATATGTTCCTTGGGGGGTCTAGTTTCCAAAATGGGGTCACTTGTGGGGAGCTCCAATGTTTAGGCATACAGGGGGCTCTCCATATGCGACATGGTGTCCGCTAGCAATTTGAATGGAAAATTAGCTCCAATAGTTAGCGGACACCATGTCACATATGGAGAGCCCCTGTGTGCCTAAACATTGGAGCTCCCCCACAAGGGACCCCATTTTGGAAACTAGACGCCTCACGGATTATATCTAGTGGTATAGTGAGCATTTAGAACCTACAGCTACTTCACAGAATTTGATAACGTCATATTGAACATTTTCTTTTTTTCGCACAATTTCTCACTTTTAGGGTACTTTCACATTTTTGCCGTTCATGGCAGATGCGGTGAAAAAAATGCATCTGCCGCAATTACTGCATAACTGCTGCACTTGCGGCACAGTTGCTGCAAGCCCCATAGAATGTCTATGCGGGCTTGCGGCAGGTGCGGCAAGTGCGGTATCAGCAAAAAAAAAGCGGCAGACCGTGGTTTTTTTTGCGGCTGCACCTGCCGCAAGTGCCAAAACCGCACTTGCCGCACCTGCCGCACACTTACCGCAAGCCCCATAGACATTGCATGGGACTTGCCACAACTGTGCCGCAAGTGCAGCGGTTATGCGGTAATCGCGGCAGATGCGTTTTTTTCACCGCATTTGCCGCAATCGGCAAAAGCCGCTGATGTGAAAGCAGCCTTAGAGCATGTGCACAAGATCCGGAGACACCGTGTCCTGGTCGTCTCCTCTCCTGCATTTTTTTGTTCTAGTATTTCTTTATTAAATTAAAAAAAAAAATGACGTGGGGCTTCGCCACACTTTTGGTCCAGCCAGGTACAGCAGGCAGCTACGGACTGCCACCAACCCCTTCTGCCTAGTTTTACCTGGCTGGAAACCAAAAATATAGGGAAGCTCTTTTTTTTAAAATTATTTCATGAAATAATTTAAAAAAAAAACGGCGTGAGCTTCGCCATGTTTTTGGGCCAGCCAGGTACAACTAGGCAGCTGGGGGCTGGAATCCTCAGCGTAGGGAGGCCCAAGCTTTCTGGGCCCCCCCGCTGCGAATTGCAGCCCACAGCCGCCCCAGAAAACGGCGCATTCATAGAAGCGCCATTTTCTGGCGCTGTATCCAGCTCTTCCAGCTGCCGTGTAGCGGTGGCAGACAGGGTAATAAGGGGTTAATGCCAGCTTTTTTGCAGCTGGCACTAAGCCCGAGATTGTTAATGTCTGGCCAATATTAGACCGGGCCATTAAGAATCCCTAGTAAATTGTAAAGAAGACACAAGACAGAAAAAAATATTTTTATTAGAAAAAACACACAGACACTATTTAGACCCCATCTTTATTATTCTTTGGCATCCGACGTAGTCCAGTAGGAAGGTCCGACGTAGTCCAGTGGGAGGTCCCTCGATCATTTCCAGACTTTTACAGCATATGGGGGTGTCCCCCATATGCTATAAAAGCTGGCATTCTTCCAGGAGAATGACAGGTCATGACCTCAGTGAGGTCATGGCAGGTCAGGATCCTTGGTTCACAAAGGGTTAATTGTGATCCCATCATGAGATCACAATTAACCCTTTGTGAACCGAGGATCCTGACCTGCCATGACCTCACTGCGATCATGAGCTGTCAGTCTATGCAGAGACTACTCTGTCTGCAATTAGACTGACAGCTCATGATCGCAGTGAGGTCATGGCAGGTCACCATCCTTGGTTCACAAAGGGTCAATTGTGATCCCATCATGAGATCACAATTAACCCTTTGTGAACCAAGGATCCTGACCAGCCATGACCTCACTGCGATCATGAGCTGTCAGTCTAATTGCAGACAGAGCAGTCTCTGCATAGACTGACAGCTCATGATCGTAGTGAGGTCATGGCAGGTCAGGATCCTTGGTTCACAAAGGGTCAATTGTGATCTCATGATGGAATCACAATTGACCCCTGTGGGAACCGATGATGGTGACCTGACATGACCTCACTGAGATCATGCCCTGTCACTATGCGCAGGCAGAGCAGTCTCTGTTCTGTCTGCGCATGCCGGCAGACAGGAAGATGAAGAGGCCGGAAGAAGCAGCGGGAGCCGCACCGGGATGATGGTGAGTATCAGCCTCAGGAGACCTCCGGGGGTGGGGGAGTACTGACGGGGCAGGGGGGCAGAGCGGGGGAATATTTACAATCTCCCTCCATCTGAGCTGTCAGATGGGAGGGAGATCAGATGATGGCGGCAGGGGCTGGAAGGAGCCGGGCCACAGGGAACATGTAGAGGATGAAAGGGGGGGGGTATATGACCGGGGGGGGCCAGTGACCTGGAGGGGGGGCAGAGCGGGGGAGTACGGATCATCTCCTTCCCATCTGAGCTGTCAGATGGGAGGGAGATGATGTCGGGCATTAGTTGCTGACGCGCTGCGGCGCCATTTTAGGAGGAGGGGAGGGGGTGGGGGCTGAGTACCGGTACCGGGGGCTGTGTACCGGTACTGGGGGGGGGGGGGCCGATGATTTCTCTTCATGCCACGGGTTTGACCCTGTGGCATGACAGATAAATCATTGTTTTTACCGGCGGTTCGCTGTATATTTATGTGATCACGGTTATACACCGGTAAACGGTGTATAACCGTGATCACATGGCGGGTACCGGTAAAAACTGGCCCGATTCATAATCTTGGGGGTCTCAGCTACCCCCGGTAGCTGAAACCCCGGAGATTTTTGACCACTGGGGGGCGCTAGAGCACTTTCCCTGGCTGACGTCTGCAGACGTCAGCCAGGCATAAGTACCCTCTTTTTCAGACGTCTCTGGACGTTAGGCCGTCGTTATGGGGTTAAAGCTTGAGAGATGGGTTTCAGGAAGCTCAGCATATGTTCAACATTTCTCTTAAGCCCAATGTTGAGGATTTTGGCCGTGACAGTGCCATCTATTTTATCTCGATTTTCTTCACAAAGTGTCATCAGAATAGGCCAGTTTTTGATATACTGCTCAAAACAGTCCACCACAGAGTTCCATCTAACATCTTGTGGGAGCGTTAGCTTGGTTCCACCCATCCTTTTCAGAGCTGCTGCAGCAAAATGATTATTACGGAAGTATTTAGCAATTTCAACAACATTAGCCTTTATTTCTGGAACACTTAAGTCTTTGGCTAAGAGGTGCAGCAAATGAGCACTGCAACCATATGTTATTAGCAGCTTTGTATTCCCTCCCTGGTCTTCTAAATCTCTTCTCATCTTGGATACGTTTGCAGCATTGTCAGTGACCAAACTGCGTACTAGACATTTGAATTTTTGTTCACATGCCGTTATAGCTTTTACTGCCACTTCTTGTAAGTATTCTGCTGTGTGTGCATTTCCTGACGTATGAGTTGTTTGTGCAAGGAAGACTTTACCTTCTTCTGTTGTTATACAAGCACATACAATAGGATCATTGTGGACATTACTCCACCCATCAATACTTTGGTTAACAATTTTACCCTCCAGAGCTGTTGCACATTGCTCCATTTCTCTGTCATACACTTGATCCAGCAGTTTCCCTGCAACATCAGCTCTGCTGGGTGGACTGTATCCTGGTCTCAGTGACTGAACCATATTAATGAAATGTGGGTTCTCAGTCAGACGGAAAGAAGAGTTCGTTGCATAAATAAACTGGGCAATTTTTTCATCAATCAACTCTTTTTCTAATCTGCTAGTTCTTATCACAAACCTATCTATGGTGGTTCCAGGAGGTAAAGGTTTTTTCTTCCTTTTGGAAGATGGTGATATGTGGCTGTGGGTGTCTGATGATGATGCTGCTGCTAATGAAGCACTATCCTGGATGGATAACTCTGAAACTGTAGAACAGGATGATGGTGATCTTGGAGGTGGATAGTTTCCAGAATCCATGAATTCCCCTAAACAAAAAAAGTCAATGCTGTTATTTTGTTGTTTATTATACAATTTCTGCTTATTGTACACAACACATCACTGCCCCTCCCCAAAAGGAATATTTGTTTTTCTTCATAACTGTACCAAATGACAGTAACATGCAGTAATAATAAGAAATATAATTTTTCTCACACATGACAGTTCAGTCTTTAGAAATAGGATTCAATAAAAATGTTTACCAACCTGAAGATCCTGCCTGTTCAGAAGTGTTTCTTTGGTCATCTTCATCACCGCACTTCTCATGATGTTGCCTCATTCGCGCCACCAGGCCTTGCATCTCTTTGTTGCATCGTTTGTATTTTGCACGCATGCCTGCCTTACCGATAGGCGAAGGAGCTTCATTAAAATATTCCCAAACTGGGTCTCTTTTACGGCCTGCTGCCATTATAAGGAAAGAATGTAATAAACCTCAGATCGTACACACAAACAGATCCAGACTTGTCTGTCTGTGGCTATGCTGCAGTATTGTGCTCAAAGTTTCACTTTCATTTTCTTGTCTGCTTGCCCTTCCTCCTCCTCACACTTAGATTCACATTCTTCTTGTGTTGTGCAGATCTATTCCACTCCAAACAATCAGAAACATATTGTCTAACTTCTTGGACTTGGCACTGAAGGGGTTGATTCTGTATTCATAGGTTTGTAGAACAATAGGATTAAGGTCTTTTTCTCAACTCTGTTCATGTTGTAACATTTTTGCCGTGAAGAAGAGGCTGGGACCTCTGCGGAGTCAAATTCAGTTTTGAGAACTGCGTAAGTAAAGCGAGCGTCTGTAATAATATAGGCGAGAAACTGCCCATTAATCCTACAGAAACCTCTGGAAGAGCATGGCTTTGTGAATGTTACACATACACAGCCTTTATTCTACTGAGTTAAACAACTCAGCTTTATCTCATGATGGAAGAACCTTTGGATGGTAAAATATTTTCCTCAAAAAGCAGTTTATTGAAAAAAATCCTATTTAAATAAAAAAAATCAGATTTCTTTTATTTAAAAATAAAAAAACATTGATTTTTATCCACCCTGGCCACCACCCCATTGTTCGAATTCGATTAATCGAATTTGCTGTGTGTTCGTCGAACACCATTGAAAATGAATGTAAAATATGTTTTAACATTAGTACCGGGCGGGGGGAGCAACTACAGGGAGGGGGGAGCGTGGAGCGAATGACACAGGCGGGGAAGCCGGCGGTGAGAAGAGGACTTCACTGCCGGATTTCCTGCTCTGTGCTGCGCTTTCTGCTCCCTGATGCCCCCTCCCCGCTCCCTGGATCTGCTCCCCCCCACCCGTTCCTAACTTAGGATATCGGGAGAGAGCGATGAGGGGGCATCAGGGAGCGTGGAGCGCAGCACAGGGCAGGAAAGCCGGCGGCAAAGTCTCACCGCTGGCTTTCCTGTCGGTTATTTCAAATGATCAGCTGATGCAGATCAGCTGTTCATTAATGAAGCCGCGGTGCTGTCAGGGAAAGGTTCAAATCAGTTCATGCAGCATGAACTCACATTGTTTCCCACGCCCGGGTGCTGCACAGCTCAGCTACATCTCTGGTAGAGGTCCTCTACCAGAGATGTAGCTGAGCTAAAGAAAACCTGATTAGACTATGTTGGATTGAAGAAATTTTTTTTTTTTTATAAAGATGGAGTCTAAATATTTTATTTTTTCTACTAAAGAAATGTTTCTATGTGTTTGTGTTTTTTTTTTTTTTTTTTTTTTAAAAAAACTTTACTAGAAATTCATGGCGGTCATGTCTAATATTGGCATGACCCCATGAATTTCGGGTTTAGGGTCAGCTGATAACACAAAGCTGGCCCTAACCCCTTTATTACCCAGTGAGCCACCGCACCAGGGCCCTGGGTGAGCTGGGTTCTGCGCTAGAAGATGGCGCTTCTCTGATCGTGCCATTTTCTGGGGTGGCTGTGGACTGCAATTTGCAGCAGGGGGTGCCCAGAAAGCTTGGGCCTCCCTGCACTGCGGATTCCAGCCTTTAGTTGCCTAGTTGTACCTGGCTGGACATGGAAATAGCGCGAAGCCCCACGTATTTTTTTTTATTTATTTTTTCATGACATTCATGAAATAATAATAAAAAAAAAAAAAGGCCTTCCTCCTATTTCTCTTTCCAGGCAGGTACAAATAGGCACCTGGGGGTTGGAGGCAGCCCATTCCTGCCTGCTGTACCTGGCTGGACACAAATATGGCGAAGCCCACGTCAAAATGTTTTTGAAAAATTCACAAAAAAATATTTACGAACTGCATCTTTATTAACCCCTCGAGGCTGGAGTGCAGTAGCATTGTAAGGGGGGTTAATTCAGGTCACCCAAGGACAGCTTAGGTGGCATGACCTGAGCTATCCTCGGGTGCCCTGAGTTAACCCCCCTTACAATGCCGCAGCTCTCCGGCTTCGAAGGGTTAATAAAGATGCAGTCCCTAAATGTATTTTTTTTTATGAATTTTTCCAAAAAAGTTGACATGGGCTTCGCCGTATTTTTGTGTCCAGGTGGCGAGGAGAGGGAGGAGAGAGGAACAGAGAAGCAGGGGCAGGAATAGCCACCTGGGAAGGAGCTGACTCATGGATCTGGTAATGCCCTCCTGACTTTGTTGTACACATTTTAAAAGGCTGTATTTAATGATTAAAAAAATCAGAAACACATGGGGCTACTTGCCTGAATGCAGCATACATGCTGCATTCAGTGCTGCCTTTAGATTGAAATCTTTGGGTGGGGGATGGGGGTGACAAGTCCTCTTTAAAAGTAATAATTCTAAATCTCTTCCGTGAAGTAATCACACTGAGAGAAAAAGTACACTAAACCACTCCTCACAGAAACAAGCTCTCAACTGAAGCTGAGGGGGCAGCTAGCTGTTATTTTCTGACTAAAACCAGTCAAACCACATTTTGTTACTCAAGGTTGTACACTCACATCTGTTCAAAGCAGTTAAAACTGGTTTGAATCACTGACTGGTAACCCCAACTTACGATTTTACTTATAAAAATGCTTTGTCCCAATTAATTTGCACAGCACTTTATTATCAAATAACAAAGTCTCAAATTAAAAATAAAGAGGTAAAAATCATTGGTTCACTTGACATGGAATGACCCAGATGCAAATTTTATTTTTTTGATGAATTCCAAGGTACTTTTTTTAGTCTAAATGTGATTCCTGTACAAAGACAGAAAAGCCAAATAACCTTGTGAGCTGCGGTAGAGGCTCAGTCGCAAGTATTCTTACATCCCGCAGGAAAGAATTGACATGTGAGCCTCAAAGCTACAGCAGAGGCCTTTATTAACAGACAACCCTGTGCAAATTAAAATTGTAAAATAGCCATGTGCATGAGGCGTGAGAGCCACATGTGGAAGCAGATCTACACTTTACACCTGTGACTAGGATTGTGTATCGCTTCCTGTAATCCTGCATGTAGCAGATGCCATCCCAGAACTGTCCGAGCTTGTTACTTTGACTGGATATGTACCTGTAGAAAAGGACTATGTAAAAAATGAATAGATCTTTCACTTTGGAAGCACTTTGTTTTATGGATAAGATTTGTCCCAGTTCAGCCACCATCTCTCTAGAGTGTTTCCTCATGTGATATCCTGAAATAAATGCGTGTGGCTCTGCTGTAAGTTTGGTTACCAGCACGGAGAAAAGCCGGCAACTAAGGGCTGCCACTTACCCCGGGCAGGCTGGTTTGGCCTTGGCTGCTATTAACAAACGGGAGCCCTTTTATCAATTATTTAAAGAAGTAATTAATAAAAAAATTACACAGGGTTCCATCTTATTTTTGATTGCCAGCCTGGTAAAACTAGCTAGGTGGGGGCTGGAATTCTCAGCGTGGGGACCCAAACATTCTGTGGCCCCCCACCCTCCCCCTCCTTTACACGCACGCACTGCAAATCGCAGCCTGCAACTGCCTCAGAAAATGGTGTATTTATTGATGCACCATTTCAGACTCTTACCACCTGCCCTGTGCCGTTGGCAGGTAGTAACTGATTAATGCCAGCTGGCACAAAGCCCTAGGTTAATAATGTTGGGCCAATGGTAGACCCGGCCATTATGAACCTCTAAGTAAATAATTAAGATTACATTACACAGATAAAAATCATTTATTTGGAAAAAGAAAACAAACCTTGTTTGCCATCTTTTTACCCCCATGAAAAGTCTCCAATGGTAATCCACGATATACCAGAGCGTCATCCACATTCATTTGAGAGAGGGTTGCAAGCCACATCCAGCTCCAGCCCACTCACAGTAGTGGCATCCAGATCCTTCATCACCGGTATAATGACAGAAAATACACACAGGCAGTATACCAAGATGCAAAGCGCATCCGCAAAAAGAATGTCCATGTCAATTCTTTTTGCACTTTTCTTCCTGCACTTTTACTTACCTCACTGCATTACCCAGGTGATTGCTCCTCATTGCCATGGGACAGAACCTTTGGAGGACCTGAGACTGTACCATGTGACTGGATGACACCTGGTCACATGGTGCTGCGGGGCACTAGAGGCTGCGGTCCTGCAGAGATGCAGGAGATCACCGGTGGTCACTGGAGGAGCGCGGTGAGGTAAGTAAAAGCGCAGCTGTGTTCACACACAGAACTCTGCGTTCTGTGAGGATCAATTTCTTGGTGCAGTTAGCACCAAAAACGGATCCTCACAAATTGCACTGTGTGTGAACGTAGAATTAGGGAGATCTCCAGATATCTTGAAAAATAAGGGTTAATACTGTAAATATTGAATCTTTATGGCCCCGTTACACGTTTCATCTTCATTCCCGACATCGTTTAACAGTGACGTCTGGAACGATGTTGAAATAACAGCGTTATTGCATCGTTGCGTGTAAACGCACGATTCAACAATGATAATTGTTCAAGCATGCAGGAAAACCTTTGAACTTAAGCAACCTGCGGAATCGTTCGGTGTGACACCGCAATAGCGATGTCATGACAGACTTCGCCCATTCACAGCAGTGAGCAGGGATCGTTCGCGGTGTTTTCGAACCATCTCTGCTCACAACATGGTTTCTGAGTTGTCAACGATATCTATGCGTGTGACAGCTCACCAGCGATGTCAGCAACGACCGCGCGCACCTGAGATCGTTGCCGACATCATTTCAACGTTGAAGCGTGTGACGGTACCTTTACATAAACTTGATGGTTTTGTCAATAAAAATGTAAATTTTCTCCAGTCACCTTTCAGAACAGCAGCATTGGAGGTTTTCTCCCCGCCCTAATAGGAGTCAGGAAACAGAGGTTAAATACCCCTCTTCTTCCTACAACCACCAGTGTTTTTTCTGCTCCCTATGGGGCATAAAGAGGTTTCTAATGGAGCTGCTGCAGCCGGTCATGTGGAGCACCTGGATTTCACTCACCATGCCAGGCAGCTGAGGTCAGGGGCTCCGGCTTTCCTCCTCCATGTGCTGCTCCATTCTCCATAACTTTTATTTGACTCGGGACCTTCCTGCCCCCACTGCCCGGGGGCAAAGTGGGGCAATGATGTGCGGCTGGGGGCCTCCTGCAGTTCCCCAGCATTGTTCTCAACTGCACACCGGCTGGGTCTGGGAGCCTATGCGTACCAGAAATGACGTCGCTGCGAACTTCCTGTTCACTTCCAGGTTGCGTTCCACAGTGGAACACACACGATCTTGCCATCCCTGCGGCTGTGCTGCTGGCTTCGGACCCACTGACGTGCTGAGATGTTCCCTTCTGGGTTGCTCTCTTATGACCTGAGGAGGAGGGGCATAAAACTACAAGGCCGGGACCTCGGTTATTTAATCCTGGTTGGGGGATGCCTCCAGGTAGCACCCTGTGTCTGTGTCTCTTGCGGGTATATAGGCAGCGGCTGCTCTCCCTCATGTTGGCGGCCCTACACTAGGACTGTATTACCGGCCCGGGGGAAAATGCCACCCTGGCACCTGGGCCAGTCCGCCCCTGATAGTACATTTTTAAAGTGGCCTTTTATCATCAATTTGTCCCTTTAAGTGAGTGAAATGTAATATTGTCCATAAGCGCTTACTAGCAATGGCCATTTACTTTTGTGTTAAAGAGTATGTACAGCCTGCTATGGTGTTCGGCTCCACCTGACTTAATATCTGATTTTTGTGCACTTTTAAAATGTCTGGTTTTCTTGGATACACAAACGATGGTGCTGGACCAGAAGGATTTAAAAAAGTCATTTCTACTTCTTCATTTTCACAATCTTTAGAGTACAGTAGCCAGCCACCAACGCCAATCATATTCACAGGTCACATAACCATTTATGTCATCCATTGCCAGTGTTGTACTACCTTCCACCATTTCATGGACTTCACTGTCTTTGCTGAATGAAAAAATCCCTGTTTTTATTTCTATTTCACTACATGGAATGAAAGTGTGGTATTGCTGAGCCCCTTTGATGGGTTCTGCTTCCTGTAACGATGTTTTAACAAACTCTCATATTCGTAGTCCTGGTTTGTACAATACATGAACTGGATGTTAAGAGAATTTTTCTCACTGTATTTGAAAAGTTAAATTGGTGTTAAGATTTGGTCTGAATATGGCCTCTGGAGGCTAGCTCGAGCTGCAAAGCATTTCACGGTTCCTAGTAAACCATCACATACACCTTTGATATGAGCAGTGGCAAAAAAAATGGAGTTAGTCTTACCGGTAACAATGTTTCCAGGAGTCCACATGACAGTACCACAGGAGTAATCTCATATCCTTCTGTAGGGACAGGAAGCACAAGAAGAGAAAAGCCCTCCCCTAACCCCACCTCCTCAGTGTTTTTTCCAAGAACCACATTGGCAGGGTACACCACCATATTATTCTAGTAAAGTCATACATATGTTAAATTCACATACAGTAGAACATTAGGGAGGGAAATAAGGGTGCTGTCATGTGGACTCCTGGAAACATCGTTACCGGTCAGACTAACTCCGGTTTTCTAGTACATCCCCATGACAGCACCACAGGAGTATACTGGGATCACACCATGAGGACCGCTTCCTTCAAGCTAAGAGACCTCCAACCTAAGAGAGCTAGCAGCCATAAGACAGGCTATTCTTCAGGTAACACATGTGGTCAGAGGGAATACTTAGCAGTTATATCAGAAAACATCACAGCAATCTCATACTTAAACCATCAAGGAGGGACAAGATCCGGTCTATTAATAGAAGAAGCCAGGCAGCTGTTCAGGTTGGCAGAAAGCAGTTTACAGTCCCTATCTGGCGCTCACCTAAATGGGGCGGACAGCAAAGTGGCAGACTTTCTGAGCCATCATGTGTTACATCAGAAGGAGTGGTCCCTATGTCAGGAAATATTTGGGAAAATGTGTGCCATTTGGGGGGTTCTAGATGTAGACCTGTTTTCCACTCGTCAAAACAGACACATTCTATTCCCTGAACCCAAAAAAAGCACCAGAGGGTGTGGATGCTCTCCTACATCGCTGGGGGTTTTGGCTAGCCTATGCTTTCTCCCCCCATTCCCATTGGTCCCATAGTGCTGAGGAAAATTCGGGAGGACAAGGCACGAGTAATACTAATTGCCCCCTTTTTATATTCAGAAATTCTGTTTATCCTCCTGGGGTTCCTCAACACCTGTCTTGAGAACATCTACCATTGCCTTGGTGTACTCTGCCGCAGAATATTCAGCAGTGACCTTGGCTGTTTTGCACAATGATTCACATAGGACGCTGTTTACACAGGTTACCGCGATGTGTGCCCAGCCTCTTACATTTGCCCCTAGCTCAGTAGGCGGGCTGTTATGGCACTACAACACTGCTACCTGCCAGAACAAACGTCCCATATGGCCTGCATTGGCCTGCATTGTGCAGGACAGCCAGTGGTCGCTGCCCTCCAAGATTAAGAAGGTGTTTACTGATTGGAGCCGGGTGTCCTGCTCTAGTAATGCCTTCCCTTTATAATCAAGGCAAAGCTGCACCCTGCATGAGTGCAATGGTCGACTGACCAAAGACTCATGTAGGTTGTGAGAGGGACAAAAGAGGACGCCCAGGGGGGCTAGCAATGGTAGCCCCCCAGTTTATTAACATACGCCCTAGTAAGGTATAAATACATTTTATTACACACTCACAACACAGATTTAGCATAGAAAGGGATAGTTAGACTAGTAATAGGAAAGTGCAGGGACAGGTAGTGATCGCCTGAGGGGCTTTATCTAGGTGACCGGTTCCCTTTAAGCAATACACCAAAGTTTGAATCTTGGAAATCTCCAAATACATCAAAATATCCAAGATGTTCAAATAGACCGACTGAAATCAAGACATCCACCCATCTAAACCACAATTATCCTGTATGAACACAATTTCAATTTAGAAGAGAAATGGTGAGAACTTTGGGTCATTGCAGTAGACAGTGAGCTTAAAGGGAACCTGTCACCTAATCTATGGCCCCTAAACTATCACTACCTGCCCCTACAGACCCTAACTAGCTCCCTAACCATCCCTGCCTGTCCTAATAGGGCTTTATATAAGATGAATAAAACACTTTAGAAACTTACATGATCTGTGTCTGTGGGGCGTTCTTGTCTGCAGGGCGGGGTCCCCAGAGCCGTGCTCCCCCCGCCTCGCACCCTTCCTCACGTCCTAATGGGCGGCATTATCGATTTGAAGAGCGGGGGCGCCCATTGGAATCATCCCGCCCCGCTCTTCATGACGCGAGGCCGGAGACCGCGTCATTTCCGGTCCGCGCATGCGCAGTGAGACAGGAGAAGCCGACGCGAGTGCCGGCGTCGCTAGGCAACGATCGGCGTCTTCGGAAGGTGAGTATCGGCGGCCCCCTCCCTCCCAAAACTGCACATATATATGTGTGTGTGTAATCCACATGTATATATAATATATGCGCACACACACACACACAAAAAAAAAAAAAAATATATATATATATATATATATAGTGTTAGAGTATATTTATTTTCTGGTCGTCATAATGGGAGACCCAGACAATGGGGTTTAGGGCTCTGCCCTCCGGAGGTCACACTAGGTACTACAAGTTTGTAGACACCGCCTCCTCCGCTTATAAACCCCCACCGTAGGAGACATCCTCAGTTTTAAACTTAGTGTGCTCGGAGGATCACGCTTTGCTTGCACTTCACTGCATTCTCACAGCTTACGTGATGGCGTATGAAGACAAGGTAAAATGGTCCCGCTCGGGACCCCCGACAGCCTCCCCGCTCACCCTCTGCGGAACACGCTGGTGGAGGTACCGGAGGGCTTTTAGCCTGGACACTTCAGTGTTCTCCCGGTACGCTGTCGCGCTCCTTTCCTTTCCATCCCTCCATGGAGGCTCTGGTAAGGGGGAGCCTGGAGCCTTGCACAGCTCCGCTCCGTCCGAGGCCTCCCTAAATGGTGCTTACAGACCGGACGGAGCCAGCCCAGTCCGAGGCCTCCCTAAATGGTGCTTACACTCCGGACTGGTGCTGTACCCCCGTCCGAGGCCTCCCTAAAGGTGCTTACAGACCGGACCGGCACTGAGGCACCTGGTGTGTCTCCTGTGTGCCTGGGGGTAGTGTCTGGCATTTTGTGTCATGACACTCAGACCGCGCGGTTACCCTCGGGTCCGCGGTTCTGGCGGTGACCCTGTGCTGGGGTCACCCTGGCTGACCGCCCTGTGTATCACAGGGGCTGAGGCTGTAGACTGCGGGTGTTTTATGTGTACATGCAGTCTGAGAGTGTGTGTGGTGATATTCACATTCTTTTCCCGCGCTGCGGGCTCCGGCACCTCCATTGCTGAGGCAGTCTGGAGGAGGAGGAGGCAGCCCTTATGGTGACATCACCGCTGGGCGTGTTGTGTGTTCTTCCCGCGTGTTCCTGGCTCCGCCCACATCTTCACTGTCGGCGGCCATCTTCTCCCTCACTTCCCGGCTGGGATCTGGCTGCAGCGCGTGTCTGCACTTACAAGGGAGACCGGAACTCGCGGAGGTCACACACACACACCGCTTCCTCCTACCGCTTTATTGCGGTCGGTAAGCCACCGGGATTCCCGGTTTGTTTGTGAACTTTGGCTTCTATTCCCCTCACTGTGGAGATGTCCTCAGTTGGGAAGCATGCTGCTAAGGCGGCGGTGGTCTCCATTGCCTGTGTTACATGCAACGGGACACTGGTGGAGGGGTCCTGCAATAACTGCGGACGCCCAGAGGCCCGGTCTGCTACTACTGAGTCTGCAAATCCGGGATTATACCCTGAGGTTCAGGTGATCCCAGGGCCATGGGAAACGCAGAATAAGATCAATGAATCTCTGCTGTCCCAGATGTCCTCCATGTCGCAAACCCTGGAGGCACTGCATAGGAGACTGGAGAACCCAGCTACTCCTCCTAGTTACCCCCGGGTGTCTCTTACTTCTGCTGTAAGACCCCCTAAGCGAGCCCGTGAGGCTTCTCCTGAGCTCCAGACTCTCTCTGAGGAGGAGCGTTCCTCTGATGGTGAGGAAGATGATGGGGGTTCTACTCTTGGGTCTATGTCTGAACCTCCAGATGGGGTGGAGGATCTGGTGTCCTCCATCAATGAGACATTGCGTCTTGTCACTCCTCCTGAGGAGGTGACTGTACACCCCAAGGAGGTCTATCAATGGCTGCGGCCAGAGGCTAGACCAAGTGGCTCCTTCATGGACCACACTAATTTCGGAAGGGTGATTAAAGCTCCCAGGTTACATCCTGGGCGGCGTTATGTCCGTAAAACTAAGGACAATCGTTTTCCCTTTCCCCAGGAGGCGCTCCAGGAATGGTCGCAGTCTCCCAAGGTGGATGCTTCCATGACTAGGATTGCTGCGCGCTCCTTGTTTTCTGCCTCTGATAGCTCCTCATTGAAGGATGCTACTGATAGACAGGTCGAGCAACTCGCCAAGTCTTCCTATGAGGCTGTGGGGTCTTCGTTTGCCCCTAATTTTGCCGCGGTCTGGACCCTACAAGCGATTACTATCTGTTTGGATGGTATCACTGATCTAGCTAGGTCCAGTCCAGAGGTCCTGACTCTCACTGAGAGAGCAAGGGCCTATGCGGACTATGCCAGGACGGCATCTTTGGAAACTGCCACTCGCTCTGCTGTGGCCTCGGCCAATGCAATTGCGATCCGCAGGCTGTTGTGGCTGCGTCTTTGGGACTCAGATGCCACATCTAAGAAGATTTTACAAAATCTTCCGTTCGCTGGTGACAGGCTTTTTGGCACCGAACTGGACAAATTGATAAAGGATTCTGCTGAGTCTAAGATCCCGCCCGAATAAGCCTAAGCCACGGTACACCGTGAAAAGGAACCCTAAGCAGTGGTCCTTTCGCTCCGGTTCACAGTCATCAACGGCGTCCACTCGCTCAGACCGAGGGGGCAAGCCTGCTACTCAGTGGCGTTCCAAGAGTCGTCAGAAGAAGCCGGCGGGGGCAGCGGCTGCCACCCCCAAGCCCGCCTCGACATGACTCGCTCTCTCATCCTGCCTCCCCACAGGTGGGGGGCCGCCTGTCTCGCTTTCAGGACAAGTGGCTTCTTCACATTCAAGATCAATGGGTTCGAGACGTAGTCTCAAGAGGTTACAGGATAGAGCTGACGTCACAACCAATACCCCGATTCCATCGGTCGGTTCCATCTCCAGAAAAGGCTCAGGCTTTTCACCTGGTGTTGGAGGGACTCCGCAGAGACGGAGTGGTGGTCCCTGTGCCCACGGAAGAGAGGTTCAGGGGTTTTTACTCCAACCTCTTTATTGTCCCAAAGAAGGACGGCTCTTTTCGCCCGGTTTTGGACCTCAAGTTGTTCAAACCGTCACGTGTTGGTTCGGAAGTTCCGCATGGAATCCCTGCGCTCAGTGATCGCGGCTGTGTCACAGGGAGACTTCCTAGCGTCCATCGATATCAGGGACGCTTACCTTCACGTCCCCATTGCACCAGCTCATCAGCGCTGGTTGAGATTCGCAGTGGGGGAAGAGCACTTCCAATTTGTGGCACTGCCATTCGGGCTAGCCTCAGCACCACGGGTGTTCACAAAGGTGATGGCCTCCATGATGGCTCTCCTGCATGCGCAGGGACACGCCGTCATACCCTATTTGGACGACCTGTTGGTCAGGGCGCCATCGGAAGACCTTTGTCGGGTGAGCCTGGAGGTGACCATGAAGTCCCTGGAACGGTTCGGGTGGCTTATCAACATTCAAAAGTCGACCCTGGTTCCGACCCAGTCATTGACATATCTGGGCATGGACTTCCACACGGACTCGGCCCTGGTGTCCCTACCTCAAGCCAAGCAGCTTGCGATCCAATCAGGAGTGCAGAATGTCCTCCTGTCTCCACAGTCATCCCTACGGGTATTGATGAGACTGGTGGGTCGCATGGTAGCGGCGATAGAGGCGGTGCCGTTCGCACAGTTTCGCCTCCGTCCTCTCCAGCTGGAGATTCTTCGCAGATGGGACAAGAGGACGATCTCTCTGAATCGGCTGGTGACACTGTCACAACCAACCAGGGACTCTCTACAGTGGTGGCTCCAGCCACATCACCTGTCACGGGGCCGGTCCTTCCTAAAACCGTCATGGTTAGTGGTGACCACCGACGCCAGTCTGAAGGGCTGGGGGGCGGTGTTCTTGCACCACAGGGCTCAAGGCCTCTGGACTCAGTCGGAGTCGGTGTTGCAGATCAACGTGCTGGAGATCAAGGCGGTCTTTCTGGCGCTACTGGCGTTTCAGAAATTTCTGTCAGGACAGCCCATTCGGGTACAGTCCGACAATGCGACGGCCGTCGCCTACATAAATCATCAGGGAGGGACCAGAAGTGCTCAGGCCCTCGCCGAAGTCCACCGCATTCTACTCTGGGTGGAGGAAAACGGCTGCCTGATCTCCGCAGTTCACATCCCAGGGGTCGAGAACTGGGAGGCCGACTATCTGAGCCGACAGGGGATGGACGCCGGAGAGTGGTCCATACATCCAGACGTCTTCCGGGACATCTGCGGCAGGTGGGGCACTCCGGACGTGGATCTGATGGCCTCACGGCTGAATCATCAGGTGCCCCAATACATGGCGAGATCTTGGGATCCCCAGTCTCTAGGGGCGGACGCCCTGATCCTGAGCTGGTCCAGCTTTCAGCTGCCATATGTGTTTCCGCCTCTGGCTCTGATTCCCAGGGTCCTGTGGAAGATCAGGACAGAATGCAGAGTGGCCATTCTAGTGGCTCCAGATTGGCCCAGGAGGTCTTGGTACCCGGACCTGTGGCAACTGTCAGGCGGACACAGGTGGGCTCTTCCAGAACGCGCAGATCTACTCGCGCAAGGCCCATTCTTCCACCTCAATTCCAGGGCCCTCAGATTGACTGCATGGCTCTTGAGGCCTGGCTGCTGACATCCAGAGGTTTCTCTCCTACAGTGGTTGCCACTATGAATCGGGCAAGGAAACCTGTTTCCAGGAAGATATACCACAGAACGTGGAAAATCTTTTTTACCTGGTGTGCCTCTGGTGGCCGCTCACCGTGGCCTTTGTCTATCCCGACATTGTTGGCCTTCCTACAGTCGGGGTTGGAGTTGGGATTATCCCTTGGCTCTCTGAAAGGTCAAGTATCAGCACTTTCAGTGTTGTTTGACAGGCGCTTGGCGCTCCTCCCGAAGGTACGTCAATTTCTGCAGGGGGTGTCTCGGGTGGTCCCGCCCTATAGACGACCTCTGGACCCTTGGGACCTAAACATGGTCCTGGCGACACTGCAGAAACCGCCGTTTGAGCCACTGAGAGACGTCTCTCTCTCTCGTCTGTCCCAGAAGGTGGTCTTTCTGGTGGCGATTACGTCTCTGAGACGGGTCTCAGAATTGGCCGCACTTTCGTGCAAGTCTCCCTTTCTGGTGGTTCACCAAGACAAGGTGGTGTTGCGCCCACGGCCTGAATTTCTGCCGAAGGTGGTTTCAACGTTTCACCTAAACCAGGAGATTGTTCTCCCATCATTTTGCCCCGCTCCCGTTCATCAGGTTGAGCGCGACCTCCATACTCTGGATCTCGTGAGAGCTGTACGCATTTATGTGTCCAGGACCGCCTCCTTTAGGAGTTCGGATTCCTTATTTGTCCTCACGATGGGTCGCTGTAAGGGGGCCGCGGCTTCGAAGTCGACCTTGGCCAGATGGATCAAGGCTCCCATTCAGGAGGCGTACCGGTCTTCTGGTTTGCCTCTCCCGGTGGGTTTGAAGGCACACTCTACGAGAGCTGTAGGTGCCTCCTGGGCCTTGCGACATCGAGCTTCTGCTCTACAGGTGTGTCAGGCGGCCACTTGGTCCAGCCTGCACACTTTCTCTAAGCACTATATGGTGCATGCCCATGCCTCTGCGGATGCGAGTTTGGGCAGGCGGGTTCTCCAGGCGGCGGTTGCCCACCTTTAGAGGGAACCATGTGTTATCCGTCTTGTTGAGGAACTCTTCCCGCCCTGGGGTATTGCTTTAGGACATCCCCATTGTCTGGGTCTCCCATTATGACGACCAGAAAAAAGAGAATTTTGTTTACGTACCGTAAATTCTTTTTTCTTTAGTCATCAATGGGAGACCCAGCACCCACCCAGTTGTTCCGTTGCATATTTTGCACTTGTTCTGTTCTCTGTCGAGACAGTGTTTACCGGGTTGTTGAACCGTCTGTGCACGGCATTCTTCCCGATGTTTCGGGTGTGGTTTAATTTCTCCTCGCAGCTTATGGACTAAACTGAGGATGTCTCCTACGGTGGGGGTTTATAAGCGGAGGAGGCGGTGTCTACAAACTTGTAGTACCTAGTGTGACCTCCGGAGGGCAGAGCCCTAAACCCCATTGTCTGGGTCTCCCATTGATGACTAAAGAAAAAAGAATTTACGGTACGTAAACAAAATTCTCTTTATTTGCATGTATATGTGCACATATATATATATATATATGTATATATATATATAATCTAACTATATATGCACATATATATATGTGTGTATATATGGTTAGATAGAATATATATATATATATATATATATATATATATATATATATATATATATATATATATATATATATATATATATATAGAATACCTATTGTATGTATACAGAGTATACATGGTGCATCTATAGATATGGTGAATCTATATATATACCCAAGTGTATGGATGCATCATATCTCTAGATGCGTCATATATGTACTGTATATATAAAGTGGATGCAGCTAATATATAGTGTGTGTGTGTATATATATATATATATATATATATATATATATATATATATATATGATGCATCTACTTTAAATATATATATATACAGTATATATATATAAATATATATAGTATATATATATATATGGTGCATCTATAGATATAATGAATCTATATATATATACATACAAGTGTATAGAGGCATCACATATATACTGTATATATACAGTAGATGCATAATCTATATTATATATAGATATACACTATATATATATATATATATATATATATATATATAGTATATAGATGCATCCACTGTATATATGCAGTATATATGATCCATCTATACACTTGTGTATATATATTGAGACTTATCATATCTATAGATGCACCATATATATATATATATACTGTATATATACAGTAGATTATATATATCTACTGTGTATATATATACATTATATATATGGTGCATCTATAAATATGATGAATCTATATAAATACACAAGTGTATAGATGCATGACATATATACTGTATATATACAGTAGATGCATTGTATATATTATATATAGATATACACTATATATATAATATATATATATATATATATATATATATATATATATATATACATACTAAGTAAAAGTCCATGCAGCACACAGCTACCACCAATGATGCACAGTGCTAACCAGCCATATGTGTTTGAGGAAAAAATTCAAAACTTACGATTTTTCAAAAAACTCAATAATCTTTCTTTTAATCTGGAGTTCTTAGTACATACATTGGCCAATGTCTGCTTGCTCATCAACTACGACAAAGTGACTCCAGGTCTGATGAGCCCTATCTGACATCCAAGCCCTCCTTGAACTATATATTATATGGAGTTGCAGACTCCTTTGCTGCAATGTAATTGCACCCTCATTAAACCTACAGGTGATGGAGGGTATAGATGGTGCCTGCCCACCGCGAGGTGGGGGGTGGACAAGGAGGGCTTGGATGTCAGATAGGGCTCATCAGACCTGGAGTCACTTTGTCGTAGTTGATGAGCAAGCAGACATTGGCCAATGTATGTACTAAGAACTCCAGATTAAAAGAAAGATTCGCCGCATTTTTCTTTGCCAGCCAGGTACAACTAGGCAGCTGAGGGCTGGAATCCCCAGCGTAGGGAGGCCCAAGCGTTCTGGGCCACCCCCGCTGAGAATTGCAGCTCGCAGCCGCCACAGAATATTGCGCATTTATAGAAACGCAATATTCTGGAGCTGTACCCAGCTCTTCCAGCTGCCCTGTGGCAGTGGCAGACTGGGTAATAAGGGGTTAATGCCACCTTTCTTTTAGCAGCTGGCACTAAGCCCGAGATTTATAATGTCGCGCCAATGTTAGACACGGCCATTATGAATCTCTATTTAGTAGTAAAGAAGACACAACACCGAGAAAAAATTTTTTATTACAACAAAAAACACAAACACGTATTTTGACTCCATCTTTATTACTCTCACATACCCATCCAGGATCCTGGTAGAGGTTCGTCCGTTAGTGAAGATTCCCTAAAAATTATATTTGAAGGCTCGTGCAGTGAAGCATTCATGGTCTGTGTCACCTGAGGTCGGATAAAGCAATGTGTTTCTCTGACCTCATGTGAAACTTCCCACTCCACAGCGTGACCCACAGAGTGAGTTTTCTGTTACCGATGTGAACAGGGTGACATCAGTGTAGATCACCTGAGGTCAGGTAGAGTGACGAGGATTAACTCTGACTTCAGGTGAAGTTTACTGCGTCACCCAGGTCACAGCGTTACACAAAACTCACAGACCCTCTCACCCTCAGTCTTTCTCTCTACAAAATATATATAGATATACACACACAAGTATATATATATATATATATATATATATATATATATATATATATATATATATATATATATATATATATATACATAGATAATGTGTGTATATTGATATGTATGTCTGTATATACAGCTATGTATTTATACATATATATATATACATACACACGTATGTGTATGTGTGTATAAAAATGTGTGTGTATCTGTGTATATATATATGTATTTCTGTGCATATAGATATATATACACGTGTATGTGTATATATACATAGATTCAAGATTCAAAGAAGCTTTATTGGCAGGACCAAATACATCTCAGTTTTGCCAAAGCAATTGTATAAAGGGAATAGAGATAGGGACTGTGGGGATGTTGGGTAGGAGCTGTAGGGAAGGTGGATGGGATGGATCCAGGATGGGGGGGCTATAGTCCATGGCATAGGGAGGGTGGATGGGGCAAGTCCAGGGTGGGGGCTATATAGTCCATGGCATAGGAAAGGTGGATGGGGGCAGATCCAATGTGGAGGCTATAGAGTCCATGGCATCATAGCTCTTTTTCTCGCGGTCTATGGCATTCGCTCACATACCGCACTGCTATCTCCACTGCTCTCTCTTCTTCTCCCAGCAGGATAGATGTTTTTTCTTCCTCCTTCATGGTGATGAAATCCGGGAAGAGATGCAAGAGTCTCCTGAAGTGAGTGTCCCTCACTGCTGAGTATTTGGAGCAGTGTAGCAGGAAGTGGGTTTCGTCCTCCAGGGCCTCCTGATCACAGTGTTGGCACAGTCTTTCCTCCCTGGGCTTGTATCTCTGCCTGTGTCGGCCGGACTCGATGGCCAGACTGTGGGCACTGAGTCTATATCGGCTCAGGATCTTGCGGTCTCTGGGATCCGGGAGTTTCTCCAGATATGGGGCCAGTTTGTAGTCTCTCTGTAGACTCCGGTACATGGTCAGTTTCTGTGAGCTGAAGATATCGTTCTTCCAGTCACTGACATACCTCTCCTGGCCCTCCTCTACCATCTTCCTGATTCCGGCTTTTGTCAGGCTGTGATTGGTGTTCCGGTTGTGTTGGGCTTGGCTGGGCTGTTCCGAGGGTCCTGGTTTTCCTGTTTCACCTATATGTATCAGGGCTTTATGGTGATGGGAGCTTGGATTGCTCCTATGTAGGTGAGCCCAGAATGACAGCGCCCTCTTTAGAACCGTTAGGTGTAGAGGGAATCTGCCCAGCTCTGCCCGACAGGCACTGTTGGAGGTGCTCCGGTGGACCTGGAGAAGGTGCTTACAGAATTCCAGGTGGAATATTTCTGTTGGGCTGGAATCCCACCTTGACCAGTCTGGGTAGGTGTGAGGACCCCAGACTTCACTGCCATACAGGAGGATTGGGGCGATGATGGAGTCAAAGATTTTTAGCCAGACCCTCACTGGTGGCTTCAGATGGTAGAGTTTCCTTCGGATGGCATAGAAGGTTTTGCAAGCCTTGTCTTTCAGGGTCTCTATGGCCTGTTTGAAGCTCCCTGACCGGTGAATCTCTAGGCCCAGGTAGGTATATTTGTCTGTTCCTGTGAGGTCGCAGTTGTTGAGGACAAATGATGGGTGCTGGTCTGATCTTCTCCTTCTCCTCTGGAACACCATGATGTTGGTTTTCTTTAGATTGACCGGTAGGGCCCAGGTGGAGCTGAATTTCTCTAGGATTTTCAGGTTGTCTTGGAGGCCTTTCTCGGTTGGTGACAACAGCAGCAGGTCATCTGCGTACAGCAAGAATTTCACCTGAGCGTCATGGAGGGTGAGACCCGGTGCGGTGGAGGATTCCAGGGCGGTAGCCAGCTCATTGATATAGATATTAAAGAGCGTTGGACTTAGGCTGCAGCCTTGTCTGACTCCACGGCTCTGTTGGAAATAATCCGTTCTTTTGCCGTTCACACTCACACTGCAGAGGTTCTCGGTGTAGGAGCTTTTGATGACATCGTAGGTCTTTCCTCCTATTCCGCTCTCCAGCAGTTTCAGGAATAAGCCCGGGTGCCACACCGAATCAAAGGCCTTTTTAAAGTCCACAAAGCAGGCATATATCTTCCCATTCATACATATCTATAGATACAGATATATATTACTATATACACACATTATGTATATATGTGGCTAATCATATGTATACACGTGTGTATATATTCATATGCACACATATACATATATATTTATATGTCTAAGTATCCACATATATGTATATACATTTACACACATATGCATAATATGTGTAATTTACTATATATTTTTGTATATATATATATATATATATATATATATATATATATATATATATATATATATATATATATATATATATATGTGAATATAGATATATACATGTGTCTGTGTATATGTATATATATATACTGATATATGTGTGTGCGTGTGTGTATATAGATATATATACATGTGTTTCTATATATATATATATATATATATATATATATACCGGTATATATATATATATATATATATATATATATATATATATATATATATATATATATATATATATATATATATACACATGCATTTGAATAGATACACGCATATATATGCACAGTTTATAGATGCATCATTTCTATAGATGCATCATATATATACTGTATATATACAGTAGATGCATCTATATATACACACAAGTGTATAGATGCATCAATCTATAGGTGCATCATATATTTGTATATACTGTATATATACAGTGTATACATCTATATATATATTATATATATATATATAGTGTATATCTATATATAATATATACAATGCATCTACTGTATATATACAGTATATATGTCATGCATCTATACACTTGTGTATTTATATAGATTCATCATATCTATAGATGCACCATATATATAATGTATATATATACAGTAGATATATATATAATCTACTGTATATATATATATTATATATATATATATATATATATATATATAATATATATATATATATATATATATATGGTGCATCTATAGATATAAGTCTCAATATATATACACAAGTGTATAGATGGATCATATATATACTGCATATATACAGTGGATGCATCTATATACTGTATGTATGTATATATATATATATATATATATATATATATATATATAATATAGATTATGCATCGACTGTATATATACAGTATATATGTGATGCCTCTATACACTTGTTTGTATATATATATATATATATATATATTCATCATATCTATAGATGCACCATATATATATACTATATATATATATATATATATATATATATATACTGTGTGTGTGTGTATATATATATATATATATATATATATATATATATATATATATATATATATATATATACATATATATATACACACTATATATTAGCTGCATCCACTTTATATATACAGTACATATATGACACATCTAGAGATATGATGCATCCATACACTTGGGTATATATATGTATATATAGATTCACCATATCTATAGATGCACCATGTATACTCTGTATACATACAATAGGTGTTCTATCTATATATATATATATATATATTGTGAGGTAGCGCCCCAGGGGAACCCGCTTGGCACGGGGAAAATGACAGCAGCGACTACATTTCAACGTAACATAAGCAGCGGATTTATTAATTTCTGTCATAAACCGCTTTCAACACATAAACCATAACACTATTTCCATTTTCACATATAATATGCATGTCCTTACATTGCATTATATGACATTCCCATATGACATTACATTACAGGACATTCACATACGTTTTCCCCAGAACTTCAAGGCGTCACCCACCGACCCTTGCAGACCTCAGTCTGGTTCTAAAGACGGCTATCACCGTCTATCACCCTGACAGGGATCATTCCCCATCCTATTGCACACGAGTCATCACACATGGCACTTTTTCATAAACCATTATGACTCATGCATGACACAGCATTCATGGCATTTTTACATACACCAATATGCTACACACTCAGGGCCCACAATAGTACCAGGAGCCCTGTCACTCAGTACACACAAGACCACCTGGCCCTTGAGCCGTCCTCGGTCCTGGACACTGGCTGGCATGCACACATCAGGTGCACTAGCATGGAGCTGGCAGGCTCCCATCACTTCCAGCACGTCTTCACATGGCAGTGGTCTGGACTTCTCTGATTCCCATCGTCCTTTCTTCACTCAGACACCTGGCAGGTTCTTATCGTGCCAGCCACTCCCACATGGACACACCCCCTCAGCTGCTTGTAATCAGCCTGTCACACAGCTCAGGTTAACTCCCTGTGTTCCGGGTTGTCAGCACTCATTCATTACATCCTATTCCTCATGGATCTCATCCCACTCTCACCGCCGCTCATTAGGCTCATGAATCTCGCAGCTCTTCAGCACTCACACTCAGCTGTTCACTCAGTGCATGAAAACCCCTTCAGCTGTTAACCCCCTGTACACCGGACAGGTTTCACACAGCATACACAATCAGGAAAACCAGCCCATGTGAACAGAGACCTGCATTGATAACCGGTGTGATGCACCCGGCCAGGGGCCACATCACCACAATATATATAATCTATCTAACCATATATACACACATATATATATATGTGCATATATAGTTAGATTATATATATATATATATATATATATATATATATATATGTCTGTATGTGCACATATACATGCAAATATAAATATACTCTAACACTATATATATATATATATATATATATTTTTTTTTTTTGTGTGTGTGTGCATATTGTAGGGATCAGTCTCTATTGCAGCAGCAAGTAAGGCAGTGACACTCAGGCTCAGTCCAAAAACAAGTGTGTTTTATTTCACACAATGGCAAAACAAACACAAAAAAACAGTCCTTACATCAGGATAACAGCGTCGGCCCTAAACCTGCTCCTCCTGGAGCTCGCCTAGGGGTCCTACCCCACCTTGGGGTCCGGTACACGCTCCCTGTGTGCTCACAGGCTACTTTTTCCCCAGACTGAACTCCTCTCCAGTCTGATCTCCTCTCACAACACCTTCACAGCCGTCTCTTCTGGCCTAACCTTTCTCACCTGTCTTTCCCTCCCAGCTACTTCAAAAGCCTGGGGCGGGAGATGAGGAATGGAGGCCCGCCCAAAAACCTTCCCCCATTCCTCATAGATGAGGTCCCATAACACGCTTTACCAACAGCCACCGTTCTCAGTAACGGGGGCCACACCTACCTCACCTATGCTCATGTAAGCATCTCCCGTCCCATACATGCAGTAGCTCACCATCCTTGGGGAAACATAGCGTCCCTCTACCACCATTCCCCTTGCTACCTCACACACCCCCCCCCTCAGTTCAACCCTGGGGGGGTGAACTCCTGCCACCAAACAGTGAGTCCGGGACAAGGCATCCGCATTGCCCTGCAGCCTCCCGGCTCTGTGTTCCACCGTGAAGTTAAAGTTCTGGAGCGACAAGAACCACCTGGTGACTCGCGCATTCCTCTCTCTGGACTGGCTCATCCACGTGAGTGGGGAGTGGTCAGTCACCAACCGAAACCGTCGCCCCAGCAGGTAATACCTCAACGCTTCCAAGGCCCATTTGATGGCTAGGCACTCTCTCTCGACCACACTGTAATTTTTCTCTGCAGGCGTGAGCTTGCGGCTCAGGTAGTTAACGGGTGTTCTTCCCCATTCACCTCCTGAGAAAGGACTGCACCTAGCCCTACTTCTGATGCATCTGTCTGCACGATGAAGGTTTGGGTGAAGTCAGGTGTGACAAGGATGGGAGACCCGCATAACACCGTCTTCAAGACCAGAAAGGCATGCTCGGCCTGGGGGTTCCACTTTACCATAACGGGCCGTCTTCCTTTCAGAAGGTCTGTCAATGGGGCTGAGAGGGTGGCAAAATTGGGGATGAACCTCCTGTAGTATCCCACAATTCCCAGAAAGGCTCTCACCTGCTTTACTGTCCTTGGTTGGGGCCAACTCTGGATGGCTTCGACCTTGTTGACCTGCGGCTTAATCATACCTCGCCCTATCACATACCCCAAATAGCGTGCCTCCTCCATTCCCAGAGCACACTTTTTGGGGTTGGCAGTCAGCCCCGCTGCCCGGAGAGAGTCCACCACAGCCTGTACCTTGGCCAAGTGGCTCTCCCAGTCGCTGCTGAAAATGATGACGTCATCCAGATAGGCCGAGGCGTACCTTTGATGAGATTTCAACACGATGTCCATTAATCTTTGGAACGTGGCTGGAGCCCCATGTAAGCCAAATGGCAACACCAGGTAGTGAAACAGACCCTCCGGGGTGATGAACGCGGTCTTTTCTTTGGCGCTATCCATAAGGGGTACTTGCCAGTATCCCTTAGTTAGATCGAGTGTGGAGAAGTACCGGGCTTTCCCGAGTCTTTCAATGAGCTCGTCTACTCGTGGCATTGGATAAGCGTCAAATTTAGAGACCTCGTTCAGCTTCCGGAAGTCGTTGCAAAACCGTATCGTTCCATCGGGTTTGGGAATAAGCACAATGGGACTAGCCCATTCACTTTTCGACTCCTCAATAACCCCTAACTCCAGCATTTGACGAACCTCCTTTGAAATGGCCTTTCGCCGTGCCTCAGGTACTCGGTATGGCCTCATCCGAACTTTTACCTGGGGCTCGGTGACAATGTCGTGTGTAATCAACGAGGTACGCCCTGGCAGCTTTGAAAACACATCCGTATTCCTGGCCACAAACTCTCGAGACTCTTGCTGCTGGTTTTTCGTGAGGGTTTCGGCTATCGTCACTTCTGCCACTGCCCCCTCAGGCACCACCTTGGCCTGTAAAGTCAGTGCAGGAGGACGGTCAGCTGGAGACCCTTCTGTACCCAGACCCTCTCTGTCTTTCCAGGCTTTTAGCAGATTTACATGGTATATCTGCTCGGTCTTTCTCCGACCCGGCTGATATACCTTGTAGTTGACCTCCCCAACTCTTTCTAGGACTTCGTAGGGCCCTTGCCACTTCGCCAAGAATTTACTCTCCACAGTAGGCACTAGTACCAGGACTCTGTCTCCCGGGTTAAAAGTTCTGACCTTAGCGGATCTATTATATACCCGGCTTTGAGCTCTTTGGGCTTCCTCTAAGTGTTCTTTCACTATTGGCATCACCGCTGCCATCCGGTCCTGCATGGTCGCGATGTGCTCTACTACACTTTTGTGAGGGGTGGGTTCCTGCTCCCATCCCTCCTTGGCAATGTCGAGCAGGCCCCGGGGATGTCTACCATACACGAGTTCGAACGGAGAAAAACCTGTTGAGGCCTGTGGTACCTCCCGAATCGCGAACATCAGGTATGGTAGAAGACAATCCCAGTCCTTCCCATCCCTGGATACCACCTTCTTCAGCATGCTCTTTAGGGTTTTGTTGAATCTTTCAACTAAGCCATCTGTCTGCGGATGGTAGACCGAGGTGCGCAACTGCTTTACCCGGAACAGTTTACATAGCTCCTTGGTAACCTTGGACATGAACGGCGTCCCCTGGTCCGTAAGTATTTCTTTAGGGATTCCTACCCGGCAGAACACGGCGAGTAGCTCTTTGGCTATCAATTTCGCCGAGGTGTGCCGCAGTGGAATTGCCTCTGGATACCTGGTAGCGTAATCCATGATTACCAGGATATGCTGATGCCCTCGGGCAGACTTGACCAGAGGACCCACCAGATCCATGGCGACCCTTTCAAATGGTACGTCTATAATGGGCAGGGGTACCAAGGGACTACGAAAGTGCGGCATAGGAGCGGATTGCTGACACTCGGGGCATGATTCGCAATACCGCTGCACCTCCCGAAACACTCCCGGCCAGTAAAAACGCTGCAGAATTCGTTCCAGAGTCTTTTTATGGCCCAGGTGTCCGCCCAGCACATGCCTATGTGCCAAGTCGAGCACCGTCGGGCGATAAGGCTGCGGAACCACCAGCTGTTCCAAGGTCTCACCCCGCACTCTGTCAACCCTGTATAACAGATCCTGGTTGACAGCCATGTGGGGAAACACCTGGTCTGCTCCTGGGTACTGAAACACCCCATTAATACAAATAACGTTTTCCCTGGCCCGATCTAACGTCGGGTCTTGGAGCTGTGCAGTACCGAAATTGTCACGGGGAACTCCCAACTCTGCGAACTCAGGTACCGACCCAAGCTCGTCGGCTTCACCTGCTAATACCTCTAGAGGGGACATTGTTACTCCCACGGCTGGCACCCCTGAGTCGGGATCACGAGGTTCAGGTTCAGGGTCCGTGACATTCTGGACTTGTTTACCCCTTAACCCCGGGTTTCCCGGTAACAGAGTCCAGAATAGGGGAAAGTCTCTCCCAAGGATCAGTCCATACGGCAGGGACTCTAACACTCCCACCTCATGACGACACTCCCCCTTCGGGGTTTGGATAGTGATTATGGCTGTAGGGTACTCTTTCAGATCCCCATGAATGCATAAGACCCCCACATTACGTCCCGTGTAGGATGCTGACCCAGCCAAGGTGGCCTGCACCAGGGTGATAAGGCTTCCCGAGTCCAAGAGGGCAGCTGCAGGACATCCCGCCACCGTAACCTGACACATGGGAGAGATATGTGCAGGCTCCGGGGAAGCAGCGGTATATACCGGAAAGGCATAGAGGGAGACACGCCGGGCCACACTGCAGTCCATAGGATCGGTGGTGATAGGGCAGTTTGCAGCAATGTGTCCTCGCTCTTGACACCTCCAGCACACAACAGTCTCTAGCTTCCTTGCCTGAGGACCTGCAGGGGTGGGGGTGCGGGTCATAGTCCTGTATTTCTCAGGGTCGGTGACCTTGCAGGATTTGGGGAGCACACGGGCTGGGGAAGAAACTTTTAACAAGTTCTGGGTGGCCTCATATCGTTCCACCAAACCGACCATCTGGTTGGCATCGACAGGGTCCCCATGTCCCACCCACTGCTGTATGGCTGGGGGCAAGGCCCGCACAAACTTGTCCAGTACCACTCTTTCCACCATCTGCGCTGGGGACAACAGCTCCAGCTGTAACCATTTTTTTACAAGATGGACGAGATCATACATCTGAGACCGGACCGCTACAGTCTCTACATAAACCCAGCGATGGACTCTCTGGGCACGGAGATACACATTCACACCTAATCGAGCTAGAATCTCGGCTTTTACCTTTTGATAGTCCCGGGCGTCCTGCTCGCTCAGGTCGTAGTACGCTTTCTGGGGCTCTCCAATCAGATATGGCGCTACGACCTCCGACCATTGGTGTGGCGGCAGACTCTCTCGCTCTGCCACTCTCTCGAACCCCGCCAAGAAAGCTTCGACATCGTCCCCTGCAGTCATCTTTTGGAGGGACGCACGGACCCGCTTCTTGATGTCCTGCTGGTGATCAGCTGGTACGCTTGACCTCAGGGCTGTTAACTGTTCCATCAGGAGTTGGTTAGTTTGCTGTTGAAGTCTCAGGGCCTCCGTATGGCTGTGCTGCTGGGCCTGCAGCGCCTCAGCATACATCTGCTGTTGCTGCTTCTGCTGCAGGTTGGCTTCAATCAATGCCTTTACAACGTCCTCCATTGCTGAGCGCTGCTTTAGGGCTTGCTTCACCCAGGACATACAACTCGTCCTCTACAGCGGTTAGTGTATGCCTTACTGCATTGCCCGCATTCTCCACCATATGTAGGGATCAGTCTCTATTGCAGCAGCAAGTAAGGCAGTGACACTCAGGCTCAGTCCAAAAACAAGTGTGTTTTATTTCACACAATGGCAAAACAAACAAAAAAACAGTCCTTACATCAGGATAACAGCGTCGGCCCTAAACCTGCTCCTCCTGGAGCTCGCCTAGGGGTCCTACCCCACCTTGGGGTCCGGTACACGCTCCCTGTGTGCTCACAGGCTACTTTTTCCCCAGACTGAACTCCTCTCCAGTCTGATCTCCTCTCACAACACCTTCACAGCCGTCTCTTCTGGCCTAACCTTTCTCACCTGTCTTTCCCTCCCAGCTACTTCAAAAGCCTGGGGCGGGAGATGAGGAATGGAGGCCCGCCCAAAAACCTTCCCCCATTCCTCATAGATGAGGTCCCATAACAGGCTTTACCAACAGCCACCGTTCTCAGTAACGGGGGCCACACCTACCTCACCTATGCTCATGTAAGCATCTCCCGTCCCATACATGCAGTAGCTCACCATCCTTGGGGAAACATAGCGTCCCTCTACCACCATTCCCCTTGCTACCTCACAATATATTATATATATATATATATATATGTGCACACACATATATATATACACATGCACACACACATATATATATACCGTATATACTCGTGTATAAGCCGAGTTTTTCAGCCCAAAATTTGGGCTGAAAAGTCCCCCCCTCGGCTTATACACGGGTCTATACGGTAGACCCGTGTGGTGGGGGCTGTGTGGTGGGGGCTGTGGAGGCTGGAGGAGGCGGGGGGGGCTGCTGTATGAGCGGCCCCGTCACGTGGGGCCGCTCATTATATATGCACTGCTTCCCCCTGTCAATCAGCGCAGAGGGAAGCAGTGCATATGGCCCCCCCAAAAGCTGGCACTGTCCCCCTTGTAAGGGCCCCCCCCGGTGCTTATACATTACCATCCCGGTGTTCTGATCAGCGCCGCTCCTCGGTGCTGCGTCGCCGTCTTCATCCTCCCGTCCGCGCTCGCTGCATCCATCCGGGTTCTCCGGCGGTCGCAGCGATATGACGTCATCGCGCGACCGCCGGAGATCCTGGATGCAGCCAGCGCGGGAGGATGAAGACGGCGACGCAGCACCGAGGAGCGGCGCCGATCAGAACACCGGGATGGTAATGTATAAGTAGCGGGAGGGGGAGGCCTTACAAGGGGGGACAGTGCCAGCTTTTGGGGGCTGTTGGTACCCCCAGGGGGCTGCTGGGTACCCCCTGGGGGCTGCTGGGTACCCCCAGGGGGCTGTTGGTACCCCCAGGGGGCTGTTGGTACCCCCTGGGGGCTGTTGGTACCCCCAGGGGGCTGCTGGGTACCACCAGGGGGCTGTTGGTACCCCCAGGGGGCTGTTGGTACCCCCAGGGGGCTGCTGGGTACCCCCAGGGGGCTGCTGGGTACCCCCAGGGGGCTGCTGGGTACCCCCTGGGGGCTGTTGGTACCCCCTGGGGGCTGTTGGTACCCCCTGGGGGCTGCTGGGTACCCCCAGGGGGCTGCTGGGTACCCCCAGGGGGCTGCTGGGTACCCCCTGGGGGCTGTTGGTACCCCCTGGGGGCTGTTGGTACCCCCTGGGGGCTGTTGGTACCCCCAGGGGGCTGTTGGTACCCCCTGGGGGCTGCTGGGTACCCCCTGGGGGCTGTTGGTCCCCCCTGGGGGCTGCTGGGTACCCCCTGGGGGCTGCTATATGTACCCCTGGGGGGCTGCTGGGTACCCCCTGGGGGCTGCTATATGTACCCCTGGGGGCCTGCTGTATACCACTGGGGCTGCTGTATACTACCACTGGGGCTGCTGGGGCTCCTGTATACTACCACTGGGGCTCCTGTATACTACCACTGGGGCTGCTGTATACTACCACTGGGGCTGCTGGGGCTCCTGTATACTACCACTGGGGCTGCTGGGGCTCCTGTATACTACCACTGGGGCTGCTGGGGCTCCTGTATACTACCACTGGGGCTGCTGGGGCTCCTGTATACTACCACTGGGGCTGCTGTATACTACCACTGGGGCTGCTGGGGCTCCTGTATACTACCACTGGGGCTGCTGGGGAATCTGTATACTACCACTGGGGCTGCTGGGGCTCCTGTATACTACCACTGGGGCTGCTGGGGAATCTGTATACTACCACTGGGCTGCTGGGGAATCTGTATACTACCACTGGGGCTGCTGTATACTACCACTGGGGGGCCTGTATACCACACTGCTGGGGGCTGTATAACTGTGCTGGGGTCCACCCTCGGCTTATACACGAGTCAATAGGTTTTTCCAGATTTTTGGGGCAAAAGTAGGGGGGTCGGCTTATACACGGGTCGGCTTATACACGAGTATATACGGTAATCTAACTATATATATATATATATATATATATATATATATATATATATATATATATATATATATATATGCATAACAAGAAAAGCTGCATGGTTATATAATACGAAAAAGATCCTTGCAGCACACAGCTACTACCAATGATGTACATAAGCTACTAGCTATATATATATTTGTGGAAAAAGTTTAAAAACTTACGCTTTTTCAAAAAACTCAATCTCCAATTTTTTATTTAATTCTGAAGTTCTTGGTACATACATTGGCCAATGTCTGTTTGCTCATCAACTGCGACAAAGTGACTTCAGGGTCTGATGAGTCCTACGCTGATATCCCTATCCTCCTTGTCCGCTTCCCCACTACTAAGTGGGCAGACACTATTTAGACCCTCCATCACCTGTAGGTAATGAGGGTGCACATTGCAGCATGGATCCTGCAACTCCATATGATAAGTACCAAGAACTTCAGAATTAAATAAAAAATTGGAGATTTTTGAGTTTTTTTTAAAAAAACGTAAGTTTTTAAACTTTTTCCTCAAATATATATAGCTAGTAGCTTATGTACATCATTGGTAGTAGCTGTGTGCTGCAAGGATCTTTTTCATATTATATATAGATGCAGATATAAACTATGCCTAATCAAAGTGAATATATATATGTGTGTGTAATCCATATATACATGTGGATTACACACACATATATATGTGCAGTTTTGGGAGGGAGGGGGCCGCCGATACTCACCTTCCGAAGACGCCAATCGTTGCCTAGCGACGCCGGCACTCGCGTCGGCTTCTCCTGTCGCACTGCGCATGCGCGGACCGGAAATGACGCGGTCTCCGGCCTCGCGTCATGAAGAGCGGGGCGGGATGATTCCAATGGGCGCCCCCGCTCTTCAAATCGATAATGCCGCCCATTAGGGCATGAGGAAGGGTGCGAGGTGGGGGGAGCGCGGCTCTGGGGACCCCGCCCTGCAGACAAGAACGCCCCACAGACACAGATCATGTAAGTTTCTAAAGTGTTTTATTCACCTTATATAAAGCCCTATTAGGACAGGCAGGGATGGTTAGGGAGCTAGTTAGGGTCTGTAGGGGCAGGTAGTGATAGTTTAGGGGCCATAGATTAGGTGACAGGTTCCCTTTAAAACATTTCCCCACTTACAAAACTCACCACCAGACTTCAATCTACCCAGGAAAACCTGTGTAGAAAAAACTTTGATGTCTGTGCAGACCTTATGCATAAGTGGGGAAATTCTGACTCTCCTGCTGACCGTCAAACAATTCAGCACATTGTTTTTTTTTTTTTAAACATTAAATTTTTATTGAGGTTTTTGCAAAACGTGAGAAACAAACATAACACGACAATGTCTGATCCTTGTCGGAAACAGAACCGGGGGATCTAATAGACACTAGACATCTAAAGCACCTAAAACACCAGTAATAAGAAAAGTAAGTGTTATAAGGGGGGAAATAAAGATAGAAGAAAGAGAGAGCGAGGAGAAAGGGAAAAGGGAGGGGGGGGGGGAACGACGTCAGGTTGTATTGGGAATCCGGAGGAGGGGAGGGGAGAAACCAAGCGGACTGCAGCATAGACCGAATAACATTATGTCCTCTATTTAAATCGAGTGTGATTTGAGCCGTTTAAACGAAGCCACTATTTATTTTATTTCAATGAGTTCCAAACAGACAGACCACTCACGGGAAGACCGCTCCAAATTCAGCACATTGTTGAGGAGTGTCCCCTCAGATCTTACACTGGTGACAAGAATGATTTCTACTCTGGAAATGACAATGTTACTGCATACATAGAAAACCTCGATATCCGACTCTGATTTCTGCTCCTTTGTTCGTTATTCATTCTTATATGATGTTAAAATATATGCTCATACGATTAAATAAAAAATGTCTCTTACACTAAAAACTCTCTGGTAGCTATCACATCCACCAGAAGAGTAGTAGAGCTTGAGGCCCTCTCAACTCAAGAACTCTATTAAAGGGATCCTGTCACCCCCAAAACACCTCTAAAGCTATTAAAAGCTGTCCCTAGAGCATAGTAACACTTACCCTACACTCGCGTCATTTCCGGCGCCGGGTGACGTATGTACACCCGCGCCGCTGTTAGCTTCAAGACCCGCACTGCGCATTCGCAGTGCGCGTTTTGAAGCTAACAAAGCGGTGCGGGTGTACTACGTCACCCGGCGCCGGAAATGACGCGATTCGCGTCACCCAGCCCCACTACAGGCCGGCCGAGACAGCACAGAGCGGCGGGGAGGCGCGCATTTTAATCTGATTAGAAGATCATGCCTATGGAGGCGTGATAACATGAAGTGGGAGAGCCTGCCAGGGTGACTATGAATAGCATAGTCACTCATTATCATCCCTAATGAGGTACTGTAATAACATTTATCTTCAATTTCACTTGGTGCATTTAGGAGCTAAAAGGAGTGTAGGGTAAGTGTTACTATGCTGTAGGGACAGCTTTTAATAGCTTTAGAGGTGTTTTGGGGGTGACAGGATCCGTTTAACAGTCATGGCAGATGGCATTATACTATTCTTAGACTCCTCCTTTATGCCCAATGTGGTCTCAGACTTTCATAGAAGCCAGGATATTGTGCAACCCTCATTCTGCTCAAATCCCTCCAATACAAAGGAAGAGAACTTTTTTTCTCTTAGTGTCTAGTAAACGTATAGACAGAAGACCAGGTGGCGGCTCTGCAAATCTGCTCAGCAGAGGTGTCCCCTCTCCCCACAATTCTGAAACTGAACGTGTAGAATGAGCTGTCAGTGTTCCAGTTGGAGATAAGTTCCGTGTTAAGTAAGCAAGACGTATAGCCTGTTTGATCCAATTGGCCGCCTTCATGCACTTATTACGTCCTGAGGGCTGAATGAATACATTTTGGTCAAACCTCCAACCTTCAGTTTATTTGAGGTAATATATAATAAATAAATGATAATTTATCTGTTGTATCTGTCCCTATCTGTTGTATTCAAAAACCTGACCATGTGTATTGGTACCAATATGAGCAGGATCCAGACAGGTCCAAGTTCTGACGTGGACTGAAATCAGAAGACGGCTTTTTATGTGCAGGGCTCAAGGGGAAGGGCGGGAGGTTCCCCAATCTTGCAAAGGCAAACCTAATAGACAAAAAACTAATGAGCCATGCACACAGTGAACGTGTCTGTAGGACCGCGTTCACACCACCAAAAGACTGAAACACAAAAAAACAGTTAGGCAAACGTGTAAAATACTCTGTTGTTGTAAAGAGCCCTGCACATAAAAAGCCGTCTTCTGCATTCAGTCCATGTCAGACCTTTGACCTGTCTGGATCCTTCTCATATAGGTATAAATACACATGGTCAGGTTTTTGAATACAACAGATAGGGACTGCTCTGACAGGGGTTACCGTGAAGAGGTAGAGCGGCTTAGTGTACATTTTTTTGCAAAAAACGTATCAACTAAATTACTACTTTTTTAGCAGAACTTGCATTTTACTGTTTTCTTTACAACAGAGTATTTTACACGTTTTGTGTGACTGTTTTATTGTGTTTCAGTCTTTTGGTGGTGTGAACGCTGTCCTACAGACACGTTCACTGTGTGCATGGCTCATTAGTTTTTTGTCTACATTTTCATAAGGCTGTATTTAGGGTTAAAAACATCACAAACATATGGCGGACCCCTTGCCTGAATGCAGCATACATGCTGCATTCAGTACTGCCTGTAGATTGAAATCTTACCTGGCGATTTCGCACCAGCGATACAGCCACTTTGCTCCGTGTGACACGGCGGTAGTGATGTTGCCCAACCCAGCGAGCGATCGTTGCTGCAACATCGCGGCAGCGCCACTAGTAACATCTCGCCGTGTGACACGGAAGGCAGCATTGACGGAAGCGAGCGCGCACCCGCGGCATCGCTTCCTACATCGCTGCAATGTTGTACCGTGTTAGGCTGCGTTCACACATTTGCGTATTTTGCTGCGCTTTTTTGCGCGCGCTTTTTGCCGCGTTTTTCGGCCGCGCAAAAAAGCGCAGCAAAATACGCAGGGGCTTTCACACACTGCACTTTCTTCCCCCCAGAAAGCGCAGTGATGTCACAGAGGGGAGGAAGAATCCTGCTTCCTCCTCCCCTCTGTGACATGTGTGACCGCCCCATTAGATTCCACAGTGTGTTAATACACACTGTGAAATCTACATTAAACAGAGGCAAGTTAATGAAAAATAAAAAACAATCAATACTTCACCTCTCCGACGCCTTCTCCCGCTGTCCGGTGCCTTCTCCCGCTGTGCGATCTCCGATTCCAAGTGAGCTCTCTTCTGACAGGACCTGAGATGACGTCAGAGTTCCCGGGGTGGTCCCATCGCTGATTGGCTGCTCGTGGTCACATGACCACGAGTGCCCGGTAACGTTCCCCCTCTGACATCACCACAGGTCTTGTCAGAAGAGATCTGACTTACAACCGGGAATCGCACAGCGGGAGAAGGCACCGGACAGCGTGAGAAGGCGTCGGAGAGGTGAAGTATTGATTCTTTTTTATTTTTCACACACTTGCTTTTGTTTAATTTAGATTTCACAGTGTGTATTAACACACTGTGAAGTCTAATGGGCGGCCACAGCTGTCACAGAGGGGAGGAGGAAGCTGGATTCTTCCTCCCCTCTGGGAGAATACGCAGTAGTAGCTGCGTAAACAATTGACATATCAATTGTTTACGGAGCTCCGTTTTCTCCCGGAAAACGCACTGCGTATTTTTACGCAATGTCTGTACTGCAAAGTGAATTTCCCATTCACTTTGCAGGCAGACAAAAGACACATTGCGTATTTTGAAAAGCGCACGTAAAAAAACGCGGCAAAATACGCAATGTGTGAACGCAACCTTACAGTACCTTAAGTCTTACCAGTAGTTTGGTTTCTAAGAAGCTTCCAAGACAGCACTAATTTCCCAGACCCTCCCTATCTGATGTTGTTCTTGCATGATCCTGAATATTGGATGGTAACAACTCATGCTAGTGTGGTCCTGTAAAAACACTGGTGGTTGTAGGAGGGGGAGGGGTATTTAACCTCTGTGTTTCCTATCCCCTATTAGTGCAGGAGACAACCTCCAATGCTGCTGTTGTGAAAGTTCCTAGAAAACAAATTACCTGTAAGACCAATTCTTTATGAAATTATTATGATTGTACTTCAGTAACCATAGAAACATCTGACCAATATATCTAAGAACACTGTAGCTGGAAACTTTGGGAACACCAAAATTTGTTTCAGTCGCAAACGTTTGGCCACGACAGTAAAGTTTTCCTTAGATTAGTGATGGCTGTGAGTAGAGCCCTGTTCATGGCTGGCATCGCTCAGAGAAATATTGCTTTTTGTGATCCACCATCCAACACCCATTATGTGCAATTGCGTCTGTAATGGGGCCTTATTCATGTTTTCCAGTAATGGATTCTGAGGACACAGTTTGAGGTATAATTTATACTATAATAAAATGTATGGCAAACACTTGAAGAATATCTTTTATTGCACTTGCTAACAACTGCAGATGTTAGAACATTTCTTGGAAAGGCTTTCTCGGAAATCAGGTGTACCAAATAAAATTTATAGTTCAGTGAATTGTCTTAAATTTGTTTCTTTGTGGTTCAGCTCGGATCAGAATATGGTTATCTGTGCCGCCCATATTTTTTTTTATCATTATACTGTGGTTCAGAAACTTGCTAAAGCACATCTATTTGGGGTTTTTAATATGATTAAACCATTTCGTTTGTGCTTGTTTACATCAAGCCTATGTGTCGGGGCCTCTCGTTTCTCCCCTCATATAATCTGTAAGGATTGGGCAAATTGAAATTATATGCCCAATCCTTTTTGTTCTCTCTAGAGATGTGGAGTTTTGTAGCTGAATTATATCAATCTGAAGGAGGCCTGAGGTGAAATATACTTAACCTCAGGGCCAGCATCAGCACTCGGTGTACCTGGGCATGTGCCGGGGCCGCTGGACACCTGGGAGGGCCCACTCTCCATTGCGACACCGTCTGTGCCGCTTGCTGGATAGTGACCGCTGCTATTATTCATTCATGCGGCTATAATGTAGCATAGCTATCGCCATGACTGGGGCCCCTGGTGCCCAGACATAGCTGGAGCAATGTGAAAGTATGGTCTCAGGGATGAGCCCTCTATTCTTTAGCATCACAAAGTTTATACTGTGCATTCGCTAAAGCGGCTGACTTGCGCAGTACAAACGTTGTAATGTTTTAAAATGTTCCTGTTGTGTAGGTCACTAAAGGGGTGGCATGTGTGAGGATATGCCATACTAGGTGTTTGGGGCCTCATCTTCCACGAGGACTGTCCAGCTGGCAGTCGTTCCTGATATCCCACATCTCTAAATTTTTGGGCCATTTCTTCCTGTCTAAGTGGTCGGTTGAACTCCTCAGCAGGGGTGAACCTAGCCTCTCTACTGTCTGAGGTGAACTGCAAAATGGTGCCCCCCCCCCCCGTCCCCTCCATACGCCCAGCTAGTTTTTTTTTTTAATTGGTAAAAATAAATCTGGTTCATACAGACTTGTATTTATCCTGTAAAAATGAGCAAAATAGTGAACATTTTAGTTTACAGAAACCGAAAAAAAGATGTCCACACAAGGATGTCAGCGCCATCACACGCACATATAAGAACCACACAAAAGAATCCGGACCATGGATCATTAATGGCAATGATTGGCCCAAGCATATAGACACATAATGACAACTGGCAGAGCTGGGGTCCTGTAGGCAGACACAGTTCTGCATCCTTATAGCACAGGAGGCAGCACTGATTGCCAACCTCTGACACACGCCTACAAAACTCTGGACCGCTGCCTGGCAGTAACTAGTCAGACATGTCACCATGCAGCACCATCCACACACTACAGGTAAAAATTTGCAGTCTGAGCATCAACAAGCCGCCACTGCACTAAGCTGGTAAAATGGCGCTTCTCCAACAGACCACGTTTCCTCTCGAATTGCTTAGCCAATCACAAGCGCCGCACAAGGGGCTGTCTGGAATTAATAAGAGGGTCCTTCCTATTGGGTTGAGCAAAGGATATGGGAGCGGCAGGGGGAAGAGCACCACTGTCCAACCGCTGCTCCAGAGAAACATGGTTGGATGCTTGTATGTACCAAGGGGCGGCACTGGACTTGATGTGTAAGTTATGGCCAAGCAGTCCTGCAGCAAGGGACAATGCATCCTGCATCATAGAAATCATGGAGCCCCAGAGCAGAAGTTCTAATTGGGCACCTCCCCCCTGCCAAAAAAAAAAATATTTGGCTGTGTCACATAGGTACATCTCTCACAACATTTCGGCATTTACAAAGTAATTTTCCTCCTACTGAAGCCCCAAGATTCCCCTTTCATTGCCAACAAAAGTGCCCCACAAACACTGTATGATCCCCCACAGTGCATTCCTCCACACACACAGTATGATTACTCTACTGTACCTCCTTCAACTACCCCAGTACAGTATGATCCCCAACTATGACCCCCGCCCAGCCCTCCATGTAGTATAATGGACCTATGTACAGTATAATGGCCCCAACACAGCGCTCAAATAGCCCTTCATAAAGTAGAAAGGTTCCCTTGTAGCTCTCCAAGTATTAGCATGCCTCCCACAGAGCCCTCCAAATATTATAATGGCTTCCATGTAGTATAATTGTTTCTATATAATAGAATGCACCCCCCATAGTATTCCACGTAGTATATTGCACCCCCAAATTCCTCCCATAAATTATGCACCCCCATAGTCCTCCATATAATATAATGCACCCCATAGTCCTCCATATAGAATAATACACCCTCACAGCCCTCCATATAGTCTATTGTACCCCATAGTCCTCCATATAGGGTCATTCCATGTCAAGTGAACCAATGATTATTACCTCTATATTTTTAATTCTTTTGAGATTTTGTTATTTGATAATAGCATGTCAGACAATGCAAAATGTGAAGAGAAAAATTAAAAAAAAAATTTTTTTTTTTTTAAATGATTTTCAAAGTTCGGAAAAAGTGCGAATTTTGCTGTTGCCTGCCTTTACGTTTCTCCTCATAACTAAGGCTAGGAATAAGATAGAGAGACAAAATAAACACCATTCTACTCAGAACTATACAGGCTTTCACCAGATATGTCACAAGAGGATCTTTGTTAATATTTTACCCATGTGATCGCAAGCGCAAAACTTTAAAACGCATTTCCGAAAAATCGGGGAGCTTTAAATATTTCAAAAACTGCCCATGTGTCTGCTTTGCTCTTAGCCACATCTGTACCAAATTTCAAGTTGGGATCGCGATGGGATCATATTTTAAAATATTTTACTATTAATAGCGTCAATGGGTCATTCCATATCAAGTGATCTAAATATGAATATTTTTTTTTTACCTAACGTCTTTAGATTTTTTTTATTTTTTTTCCTTTATGAAGTACTACTTTAGTTAATTACAAATTAAAAGTTTAGAATTTTTTTCTTCATCAGTTAATTTTTTACAGATTTTTAAAGTTTAAAAAAAGTGGGAATTTTGGCCTGGTATGACTTTACATTTTTTTATCTTGGGCTAGAAATAAGATAGAGAAACAAAATAAACACCATTCTACTCAGAACTGTCCAGGCTTTCACCAGATATGTCACGAGTATATTTGTTAAATTTAATTTTTTACCCATGCGAACGCAAACGCAACATTTTGAAACGCATTTCCGAAAAAAACGTTTTATTAAAAATTTTCAAAAACTGCCCATGTGTCTTTTATGCTCTTAGCCACATCTGTACCAAATGTTCAAGTTGGGATCGTGATGGGATCATATTTTAAAATATTTAACTATTATAGTGTCAATTCAAAAATCTTGAATTCAGATCTGTTCAACCTGTGGTCTAAAAGCGTGGGGTCTATATTTATCAAATCCATTATTTTTAGACATTACTGTATTATTTTGATATGTTACAGCTTAGAAGCAGGAGAGGACATATAGGAAAAAGCTTTGTTGGGGCTCAACCTGAGAAAGCACAGGGATAGACAGTGAATGCAGAGCAGATGATAGGCCAGCAGCTCTGTCAATCATGTTAAGTGTCTACCCACTGCATTCAGGAAGTAAGACAGCTCGTTCAGACCTTTCATGTCCTGACATGTCTGGACATCTTCACTCCTGAACAAACAATAGTCTGTACAAAGCCATCAAGGCTGTGTACTAAAATATGGGTGAGTAAATATATTAATAGTTTAATGCTTTTATTATTAAGGGCCAATACACACAGTGCTATTCTTAGGGATCATCATTCAGAAAAACAGCCCCATTGATTTCTATGGGGTTCACCACATGCAGTGTTTTTGGAAACACTCGAGTGAGTAAATCACTGCTTAAACTACTTTTTAATCGCTGCAATAAACGCAGCATTTATCACTTATATAAAAAAGCTGCCATTTTTTTCACTAGCGATTAAAAAAACTAACGCATATGTGGTAAAAACTTGGTAGAAAAACAAGCTGCCAAAACTGCAGCGTGTATCTGCAGACCGAAAAAACTGCGCGTGCTAGCCCTAAAACTCACTTTATAGTAATACAGTTCTATCTCAAGTGTACTGTAAATCTTTATTTTTATTACCTATCTTCCTTACTTAATATTAACTGCATTTTTCCCACACAGCAATGGCTGCTACTTCTCAAGAAACAGCATTTTATCATAGACACTGTTGCAATCCTTTTGAAAAAATATGAATATGATTGGCGCTGGTGGCTGGCTACTGTACTCTCCTAAGATTGTGAAAATGAAGAAGTAGAATTGACTTTATTGCATCCTTCTGGTCCAACGCCATCCTTTGTGTATCCACGAAAGCCAGACATTTTAAAAGTGCACAAAAATCAGATATTAACTCAGGCGGAGCCTAACACCGTGACAGGCCGGACATACTCTTTGACACACAAGGAAATGGCGATTGCTAGTAAGCGTTTATGGACAAGATTACATTTCACCCACTAGAAGGGACAAATTGATAAAATGCCACTTTAAAAAACATACTATTAATTGTTCGATTAGTTCATAATTTATAGAACGATGATTTAACTACTGTACTAAAAGGGTAGTTGGTCACCGCACCCAGGGTTACTTGCTAGGCCTTCCTACTTCAGGCCAGCAACTGGACGCACGTCCATCCCGGAGAGTTCACATCCGGATCAATGTGTATCATAAAGTTAAAAAAGAACAGCGCCACAGACCTTTGATGGTGAAAAATCCTTGTGTCTTTTTATTCCATGGTCAAGAGAAGCGACGTTTCGACCACCCCTGTGGTCTTTATCGAGCTTGATAAAGACCACAGGGGTGGTCGAAACGTCGCTTCTCTTGACCATGGAATAAAAAGACACAAGGATTTTTCACCATCAAAGGTCTGTGGCGCTGTTCTTTTTTAACTTTAACTACTGTACTATTCTTATTAAACACTTCATAAATCACACGTTTAGTGATAGAATAGAAATGTATAAATAGGGGTTAACATTTTTGGTTCTTTTAATCTTGTTTAATCAAACTTGAGGATATGATCACCTTTCTTCTTTTGGTTTGTTCAATACATTCAAGTTGAAAATGCTGAGCGTTGTGTTCTGATGATTAAGATGTATTTATCCTGGCACTTATGGGATTTGTTTTTTGTGTTTCTTTTTTGTTGCATATAAATGTTTTATTCAATAAGTTGTGATAACTCATACAACCATAAAATAAAAAATATATAAATTTGACAGGTCCCAAGTTGAATCTCTGCACAAATATAACCAAGAACACAATCAGTCATTTTTTCACAATTGCCCGTCAATAGTTTGAATTTGATATAAAGAAACATAGTCTTGTAACATATCAAATGAAAGCTGTTACGGTTCTGAGTAAAATGATGCCTCTCCCACTTCATTATCTTATTTCTAGCCTGAGATAAAAAAATGTAAAGTCATACCAGGCCAAAATACACCCTTTTTTTAAACTTTAAAAATCTGTAAAAAATTAACTGATGAAGAAAAAAATTCTAAACTTTTAATTTGTAATTAACTAAAGTTGTACTTCATAAAGAAAAAGAATTAAAAAAATCTAAAGACGTCAGGTAAAAAAAAAATATTCATATTTAGATCACTTGATATAGAATGACCCATTGACGCTATTAATATTAAAATATCTTAAAATATGATCCCATCACGATCCCAACTTGAAATTTGGTACAGATGTGGCTAAGAGCATAGCAGACACATGGGCAGTTTTTGAAATATTTAAAGCTCGCCGATTTTTCGGAAATGCGTTTTAAAGTTTTGCGCTTGCGATCACATGGGTAAAATATTAACAAAGATCCTCTTGTGACATATCTGATGAAAGTCTGCACAGTTCTGAGTAGATTGGTGTTTATTTTGTTTTTCTATCTTATTTCTAGCCCGAGATATGATAGAAAATGTAAAGCCATACCAGGCCAAAATTCGCACTTTTTTTAAACTTTAAAAATCTGTAAAAAATTAACTGATAAAGAAAAAAATTCAAAACTTTTTTTTTTGTAATTAACTAAAGTTGTTCTTCATATAGAAAAAAAATTTAAAAAATCTAAGGACGTCAGGGAAAAAAAATATTCATTTTTGGATCACTTGACATGGAATGACCCTATAGAATAATACACCCTTACAGTCCTCCATATAGTCTATTGCACCCCATAATCCTCCAAATAGCTTATTGCACCCCCACAGACCTCCATACAGAATAATGCACCCCCACAGACCTCCATACAGAATAATGCACCCCCACAGACCTCCATATAGAATGCACCCCCACAGTACTCCATATAGTATAATGCACCCCCACAGTACTCCATATAGTATAATGCACCCCCACAGACCTCCATATAGAATAATGCACCCCACAGTCCTCCATATAGAATAATGCGCTCCCACAGTCTTTCCTATAGTATAATGCACGCCACAGTCCTCCATATAGAATACTGCACCCCCACAGTCCTCCATATAGTATATTGCAACCCATAGTCCTCCAAATAGCATATTGCACCCCCACAGACCTCCATATAGAATAATGCACCCCACAGTCCTCCATATAGAATAATACACCCCCATGGTCCTCCATGTAGTATAAATGGCCCCCATTGTCCTCCTATATTATATTGCACATTACATATTTCCCATCAATGTACTCACTGATTAAAAAAGAAATACCTCTCTTCTCGCTGCTCCAGTCTCCTCAGCATCTGCTCTGCCACTCTGCACGTCTCAGTACAGCGACGCTCAGTGATGACATCATCGTGCCCCGACATGCTGAGCTGCAGAAAGCTCTGCTCCATTCACACGGCTCAGTTTTGTACACCTCGTACACACGCGGCTCTGCTTTATACGCCCCGTACACACGCGGCTCTGCTCCATACACCTTGTACACACTCTGCTCTGCTTCGTACACCTCGTACACATGCAGCTCTGCTCCGTACACCCGGTACACACTCTGCTCTGCTTTGTACAGCTCGTACACATGCAGCTTCTCTCCGTACACCACATCCACACTCTGCTCTGCTCCGTACACCTCGTACACATCCGTCTCCGCTTCGTACACCTCTCACACTCTCAGCTCTGCTCCATACACCTAGTACACTCTCATTTCTGCTCCGTACGACCCATACACATGCGGCTCCACTCCGTACACCTAGTACACACTCTGCTCTGTTCCGCATGACCCATACACAAGCGGCTCCGCTCTGTACACCTAGTACACTCAGCTCTTCTACATTCACACTGTGAATCCAAACTTCACCTCATCCAGGACCGAGAAGCTGATCATGTGACCCCCGACTCCTCCCCTCCATTGACATCATCTCAGGGCCTCATCAGCAGTGTGCCGCCCAGTGCAGAAGGGTGTCTGACACTGCGGGGGGGGGGGGGCGGGGAGAGCCCAGCAGCGCCCCCGTGCCTGTTGCGCCCCTCCTCTCCACCCCTAGACATGCCACTGGCCTGGTCTCGGAGGTGGTGGCCAGGACTATAGGAGCGGGAGCGGAATCTGCCGGGGGCTGTACTAATATCAGGCGCCCCTGCGGATTCCGCCCCCTGTCTACTAGCAGGGCTCTCCGCCTGAGGCTGACACTTCATGTCGCCTCATGGATGCTACGGCCCTGCTCCTCGGATACAATATGGTTCACTTGTTCTTTTTTTGACTGTGGAAGCGCTCTCTTAATATGTTTTGGATGGCAACTTTGATAATGCTTCAAAGTGTTACGGTCTGTGGGCTTTGTGTACAGATTCGTACTAATGCTGCCATTTTCAAAGACTGTCACTAATGTGTCTAGGAAATGATGCTATCCCTATTCCAATTGAGGGAAAAGCTCAGACCAGGGACATAGCTATTCAACTCGTGTACAAAGGTACTTCACGATTTGGGATCACTTGTTCAAACTAGGAAAATGTCATCTATAAAACGATTCCATATTAGGATACTATGATGGTCCCTTTACACGCCGCCACAGGAAGGTAGAAACTGGCAGGCATCGGAATACAATTGTGTCTGTTGCCTTGAAAAGACCACGATGTGGCGGCGTGTAATTCAGGACTTTCCTTCCTGTGTCTTCGGATACCTGTGTCCGGGCCGTGCTCAAAAACAAGAAGGCATAATCCCTATGGTGGCGGCGTGTAATCGGGGCACAGGCAAGGTTTTTGTGTGGCCTAGGGAAAACCCAGGGGCGTCCCACAGCATCATGGTTATCACGCCCATCAGCTATCATTGGTGGGGGCTACTGTGTAACCATTGGCTGTCCCTGCACATGGCGCCACATTCAGCGAGCTGACCAGTCACACTCCACATTTGCAATAGCGTCATGTATAAGCCAGCCTTCCTGCGCTGGCTGGCCAATCATGATGCTATTGCATTGTCCAATCACCGTACGAGCGTCGCGTAATACACACACTCTGGCATACCTATATACTTACGGTGTGCAATATGTACGCCCATATTCCCTTGTAGTAACGGCGTGTAAATCAGGGAAGGTGCTCCACAGAAGGTAACCCGCGGCACCCGTCGGCGCTTCCGGGGAACACAAATACCATCTGTGGAGCACTTTGTGGCGGCGTGTATATGCGGCACCAGGCATCGTTAGGCATCGCACGTGCGCAACGGTGCCTGCCTGTTGCTACCCTCTGTGGCGGCGTGTAAAGGTACCATTAGGGTGTGTGTAGACATAAGAATCTTCGAATTCAGCAATAAAAATATTTGCATAAGGCGTAACCACTTCTGACCCCATGGCTGTGCCCTGTTTGTGAACATAATACAATCTTCTGGGGACTGAAAGAAGTGAATGCCCCCCCATGGCCACCACTCTCAGTTTTGCTGGATATAGTGTAGAGTATGACGCTTCAGTGCTCTGAGCTTTTTCTTGAATGATCGTAGAATGATGTAGAATGATGTCTCTCTCTCGACAATTCAAAATTCTGGCAAGAATACTGTGGGGGCTGCATCCCGGAAGCATGGGTCTCATAGGAACACGATGCGCTTGTTCCACTGCAAATTCCCTGGTTAATTCCTGACCAAATTTAGTCAGCAGCCATTGTTCAATGAAGGCTGTGGGATCATTACCCTCCATCTTTTCAGGGACTTCCAATGCGGAGATGGTTTCTCCTGGAGCGGTTCTCTAGGTCATTCTTAAAGAGGACCTGTCGCCCCATAGTGCTTGGCAAATTGAATGCAGCATGTCTGCTGCATTCAGGGAAGGGGTCCCACTTGTCTCTAGCCCCCCCTGTAAGCTTTAAAAAAGACTTTAGAAATCTTACAGTTAAGAGGATGCCTGGGTTGGAATCTGATTAAGAGGTCCTGGCTGCTGCCACAGTCCTCCCTGCCTTCTCCTTGTGTGTTCCGCCCCCTCTATGTGTCTGCTGCCGCCTCCTTTTCTTCTGGGTCTGCCCTCCTCTTGTGCTCCTGACATCACACAGAGCAGGAGCAGAAGAGGAGGCAGCTGCAGACACATAGAGGGCGTTGAACAGAAGGAGAAGGCAGGGAGGACTGTGCCAGCAACCAGGACCTCTTAATCAGATCCTACCCAGGCGACCTCTTAACTGAACCGAAGGATCTCAGCCATCCAACCGCTCACATCAGCACTAGTAATACATGTCTTTACCTGGACTGTGCACAGTATTACCTTCCATACCAAGTGAAGAGGCCTGTACACTAAGCCACCTGAGAGGCCCTAAATTTGCTTGTTCCATGAGGAGAAATTACCTTCTTTCGTACAAATACATTGAGCTTAAGATGGCAGCAAAATTCAATGTAAAGTAAACATCTATCAGTCCTAATTGCACTGACATCACATTACAACATATATGATATTTCCTAACTTACAGTGCCCAAAGTAATTCTGGCACACTGGAACAAATTACTGCCACACGACATCTGTCACTCATCAGAAGTAGAATGGGTGTCGGAATACCACATACACATCCCAGCATTATATAGACACACAGTCCAACAGGAACATCCATATTATATATACACAGCCCACCCAGAAACGTCTTATCTATATACAACCCATAGCCTCTATATTATATATACACAGCGCAGTGAGCAGTCTATATATTCTATACTAGCTGTAGTCCCCGACGTTGCCCTGGATGCTTACTAACCTGTCTTGGCTATTACAAAATAGAATGGGTTGACAAAGTGTTGCTACTCTGCTGAGATATACAGGCTGCAAGTTTAATACAGGGGCTGTGTGTGGGCACAGGCTCTAATACAGGGGCTATGTGTGGGCACAAGCTTTAATACAGGGGATATGTGTGGGCACAGGCTCTAATACAGGACTTTTTGCGGCATGCTGGGGTCTGTGTGCGGCCTCCTGCCGCATGCTTTGAGCCGTGGGCGGCTTCCTGGCGCATGCTGGGGGAAGTGGGTGGCAGGTTGTTAGAATAGCAAAGAGGGTTTTTAGTCGCTTTAGGGTTTGTGTGGCTGTTGCTTCACTGAGAGTTATATCCCAGTGTAGGCCATTTTCCAGAAGTCCCATCTTATACTATGAATGACCTTCGTTGCCTATAGCAACCAATTAGAAGCTGAGCTGTGATTGTTTGCTTTAGGCCACCTGATAAATATCTAGGGTAACTGTCAAAACTGGTTGCTATTGTTTGCTATGGCCACCTGATAAATATCTAGGGCAGTGATGGCGAACTCCAGGCCTCGAGTGCCGCACACAGTGCAGGTTTTCAGGATTTCCTTAGAGTTTGACAGTTAATCATTTGATTGCCAACTGTCAAATGCAATGGAAATCCTGAAAACCTGGACTGTGTGCGGCACTCGAGGCCTGGAGTTCGCCATCACTGATCTAGGGTAACTGTCAAAACTGCCAATGCAGTATCTATTACATCACACATACAAACAGTAAATAAACTTTTTTTGGTGAATGATTGTAAAGCACGCAATTAAAATTTCCCTTCAAAACATAGTCTATGATGTTCCCTGAGTCAAATCAGGTGGCTGTGCAAAGTTTCATGATTATAATTAAATGCGGCCGGATGAATTCCTTTAGTGGACGCTCGCTCACACTCAACTATATATTACTAGTAAAAAGGCCCGATGCAATTGCATCGGGAGAGCGGTGAAATGAATTGTGTGTATACAGGCGGGTGAGTGGCTAGCAGAGTATATATGGGGCTCTGTGGGTAGCAGACTATACAGGCGGGTCTGTGGGTAGCAGAGTATACAGACTGCTCTGAGGGTAGCAGATTATACAGGTGGCTCTCTGGGTAGAAAAGTATACAGGCGGCTCTGTGGGTAGCAGAGTATACAGGCGGGTTTGTGGTTAGCAGATTATACAGGCGGCTCTGTGTGTAGCAGAGTATAGAGAAGGCTCTGTGGGTAGCAGAGTATAGAGGCGGCTGTGTGGGTAGCAGAATATAGAAACGGCTCTGTGGGTAGCAGAGTATAGAGGCGGCTCTGTGGGTAGCAGAGTATAGAGGCAGCTCTGTGGGTAGCAGAGTATACAGGCGGCTGTGTGGGTAGGAGAGTATACAGGCGGCTCTGTGGGTGTCAGAGTATAGAGGGGGCTCTGTGGATAGCAGAGTATGATGTGGCGGGAGGCTGGAGGAGTGAGGCAAGCAGAGGCTGGAGGGGTGAGGAGAGCAGAGGCTGGAGTGGTGAGGAGAGGTCCAGATGGAGGGGTGAGGAGAGGTCTGGCTGGAGGGGTGAGGAGAGATGCGGCTGGAGGGGTGACATCACCGCTCGGCGGCAGGACGTGGCTGCGTGCTGGGGCTGATCGCAGCCCCAGTCACACGGCATTGTCCTCTGCGGCGGGTTGGGTGATGCAGAGAGGGATCAGTTCTTGCCCTCAGGTCACACATGTGACCTGAGCGGAAGGAGCGGATTGGGCGGTGTTGGTAAAGACAGGACGGTCATCCGATTGGTCTAGGACGCCAAGTCCTGGGCAATGGGATGGGCGTCCTGTGTGTACAACACAGCGCCCAATCCGCTTGCAGGGGCAGGCAATGGGAGTGAGCGGGGCGTGTCAGGCTTTGCAGGCTGACACGGTCCGCTCACTCCCATTGGCTGTTGGCGGCCACAGGACGACGTCCCTGGCTCCCGGCACCCGGCCACAGCCCGTAGACCGCTACTCCACCAGCATGGCGACATTGAGAGCCCAGCGGTGAGAGAGTGGCGAGGGGCGGAAGGCTCCGGCGGCATCCGGGCAGCATGGACCTCGCGGAGGACGCGAGGGCGGTGGCGATGGTGCGGGGCCGACGGTTGGCAGGATGGCAGCGGTGTCAGGTAGTGCGGCTAAGGATGGAGGAGGGTGAGAGGCTAGAGGAGGCTGTGAGGCTGGAGGAGGCTGTGAGGATGGGGAGGCTGTGAGGCTGGAGGAGGGTGAGAGGCAGGAGGAGGCTGTGAGGCTGGAGGAGGCTGTGAGGATGGGGAGGCTGTGAGGATGGGGAGGCTGTGAGGCTAGAGGAGGGTGTGAGGCTGGAGGAGGATGTGAGGCTGGAGGAGGCTGTGAGGCTGGAGGAGGCTGTGAGGCTGGAGGAGGCTGTGAGGATGGGGAGGCTGTGAGTATGGGGAGGCTATGAGGCTGGAGGAGGATGTGAGGCTGGAGAAGACTGTGAGGCTGGAGGAGGCAGTGAGGATGGGGAGGCTGTGAGGCTGGAGGAGGCTGTGAGGATGGGGAGGCTGTGAGGCTGGAGGAGGCTGTGAGGCTGGAGGAGGATGTGAGGCTGGAGGAGGCTGTGAGGATGGGGAGGCAGTGAGGCTGGAGGAGGCTGTGAGGCTGGAGGAGGCTGTGAGGCTGTGAGGCTGGAGGAGGCTGTGAGGATGGGGAGGCTGTGAGGCTGGAGGAGGCAGTGAGGCTGGAGGACGCTGTGAGGCTGGAGGAGGATGTGTGGCTGGAGGAGGATGTGAGGGTGGAGGAGGATGTGAGGGTGGAGGAGGCTGTGAGGATGGGGAGGCTGTGAGGCTGGAGGAGGCTGTGAGGATGGGGAGGCTGTGAGGCTGGAGGAGGCTGTGAGGCTGGAGGAGGCTGTGAGGCTGGAGGAGGATGTGAGGCTGGAGGAGGCTGTGAGGATGGGGAGGCTGTGAGGCTGGAGGAGGCTGTAGGAGGCTGTGAGGATGGGGAGGCTGTGAGGCTGGAGGAGGATGTGAGGCTGGAGGAGGATGTGAGGCTGGAGGAGACTGTGAGGCTGGAGGAGGCAGTGAGGCTGGAGGAGGCAGTGAGGATGGGGAGGCTGTGAGGCTGGAGGAGGCTGTGAGGCTGGAGGAGGCTGTGAGGCTGGAGGAGGCAGTGAGGATGGGGAGGCTGTGAGGCTGGAGGAGGCTGTGAGGATGGGGAGGCTGTGAGGCTGGAGGAGGATGTGAGGCTGGAGGAGGCTGTGAGGATGGGGAGGCTGTGAGGCTGGAGGAGGCAGTGAGGCTGGAGGAGGCTGTGAGGCTGGAGGAGGCTGTGAGGCTGGAGGAGGATGTGAGGCTGGAGGAGGATGTGAGGCTGGAGGAGGATGTGAGGCTGGAGGAGGATGTGAGGGTGGGAGGCTGTGAGGCTGGAGGAGGCTGTGAGGATGGGGAGGCTGTGAGGCTGGAGGAGGCTATGAGGCTGTAGGAGGCTGTGAGGATGGGGAGGCTGTGAGGCTGGAGGAGGCTGTGAGGATGGGGAGGCTGTGAGGCTGGAGGAGGCTGTGAGGATGGGGAGGCTGTGAGGCTGGAGGAGGCTGTGAGGATGGGGAGGCTGTGAGGCTGGAGGAGGATGTGAGGCTGGAGGAGACTGTGAGGCTGGAGGAGGCAGTCAGGCTGGAGGAGGCAGTGAGGATGGGGAGGCTGTGAGGCTGTGAGGCTGGAGGAGGGTGTGAGGCTGGAGGAGGCTGTGAGGCTGGAGGAGGCTGTGAGGCTGGAGGAGGGTGTGAGGCTGGAGGAGGCTGTGAGGATGGGGAGGCTGTGAGGCTGTAGAGGCTGTGAGGCTGTGAGGCTGGAGGAGGCTGTGAGGATGGGGAGGCTGTGAGGCTGGAGGAGGATGTGAGGCTGGAGGAGGGTGTGAGGCTGGAGGAGGGTGTGAGGCTGGAGGAGGCTGTGAGGATGGGGAGGCTGTGAGGCTGGAGGAGGCTGTGAGGCTGGAGGAGGCTGTGAGGATGGGGAGGCTGTGAGGCTGGAGGAGGCTGTGAGGCTGTAGGAGGCTGTGAGGATGGGAAGGCTGTGAGGCTGGAGGAGGCTGTGAGGATGGGGAGGCTGTGAGGCTGGAGGAGGCTGTGAGGATGAGGAGGCTGTGAGGATGGGGAGGCTGTGAGGCTGGAGGAGGATGTGAGGCTGGAGGAGACTGTGAGGCTGGAGGAGGCAGTGAGGCTGGAGGAGGCAGTGAGGATGGGGAGGCTGTGAGGCTGGAGGAGGCTGTGAGGCTGGAGGAGGGTGTGAGGCTGGAGGAGGCTGTGAGGCTGGAGGAGGGTGTGAGGCTGGAGGAGGGTGTGAGACTGGAGGAGGCTGTGAGGCTGGAGGAGGCTGTGAGGCTGGAGGAGGCTGTGAGGATGGGGAGGCTGTGAGGATGGGGAGGCTGTGAGGCTGGAGGAGGCAGTGAGGCTGGAGGAGGCTGTGAGGCTGGAGGAGGATGTGAGGCTGGAGGAGGATGTGAGGGTGGAGGAGGATGTGAGGGTGGAGGAGGCTGTGAGGATGGGGAGGCTGTGAGGCTGGAGGAGGCTGTGAGGCTGGAGGAGGCTGTGAGGATGGGGAGGCTGTGAGGCTGGAGGAGGCTGTGAGGCTGGAGGAGGCTGTGAGGCTGGAGGAGGATGTGAGGCTGGAGGAGGCTGTGAGGATGGGGAGGCTGTGAGGCTGGAGGAGGCTGTGAGGCTGGAGGAGGCTGTGAGGCTGGAGGAGGATGTGAGGCTGGAGGAGGATGTGAGGGTGGAGGAGGCTGTGAGGCTGGAGGAGGCTGTGAGGATGGGGAGGCTGTGAGGCTGGAGGAGGCTGTGAGGCTGTAGGAGGCTGTGAGGATGGGGAGGCTGTGAGGCTGGAGGAGGCTGTGAGGATGGGGAGGCTGTGAGGCTGGAGGAGGCTGTGAGGCTGGAGGAGGCTGTGAGGATGGGGAGGCTGTGAGGCTGGAGGAGGATGTGAGGCTGGAGGAGACTGTGAGGCTGGAGGAGGCAGTGAGGCTGGAGGAGGCAGAGAGGATGGGAGGCTGTGAGGCTGTGAGGCTGGAGGAGGGTGTGAGGCTGGAGGAGGCTGTGAGGCTGGAGGAGGGTGTGAGGCTGGAGGAGGGTGTGAGGCTGGAGGAGGCTGTGAGGATGGGGAGGCTGTGAGGCTGTGAGGCTGGAGGAGGCTGTGAGGATGGGGAGGCTGTGAGGCTGGAGGAGGATGTGAGGCTGGAGGAGGGTGTGAGGCTGGAGGAGGCTGTGAGGATGGGGAGGCTGTGAGGCTGGAGGAGGCTGTGAGGATGGGGAGGCTGTGAGGCTGGAGGAGGCTGTGAGGCTGGAGGAGGCTGTGAGGATGGGGAGGCTGTGAGGCTGGAGGAGGGTGTGAGGCTGTAGGAGGCTGTGAGGATGGGCAGGCTGTGAGGCTGGAGGAGGCTGTGAGGATGGGGAGGCTGTGAGGCTGGAGGAGACTGAGGCTGGAGGAGACTGAGGCTGAAGGAGGCAGTGAGGATGGGAGGCTGTGAGGCTGGAGGAGTCATTTACTGTACTGAGCATGCTCAGTACAGTAAAAGGTCTCCAAACAGGAAGGCAGGGGTTAAAAAAAAAAAAAAAAGTTAATGCTCACCTCTCCCCGAGCCCCCGCCGTCTCCTGCCGTCTTCCTCCAAGCTTCCGGTGGCTGCCGCAGGCTCCCAGTGTGTGCAGAGCTCTTCTAGTGCAGTTCAAGGACCTGCGGTGATGTCACAGTCACGTGACACCAGATTACCATGGAGTAACCTGGTGTCACGTGACTGTGACATCACCACAGGTCCTTGAACTGCAGTAGAAGAGCTCTGCACACACTGGGAGCCTGCGGCAGCCACCGGAAGCTTGGAAGAAGACGGCAGGAGACGGCAGGAGACGGCGGGGGCTCGGGGAGAGGTGAGCATTAACTTTTTTTTTTTTTTTTACAGTAGTGCGGGTCTGCGGCTCGTGATGACGCTGCGCGTCATCACTCGCAGTCCCGCAAAGCATGTTGGGATTCGGCGACAACGCCCGAATTCCCAACTGCGGATTATATAAGTAGATGTTGTTTGCTGGGCAAGGTATGATTTTGCACTGACAACTTTACATTATTTTTATAATGGTTTTGTCCCTATATCATACATGTGAGAATGACATGTTTTCCATTATTCTCAATGTGCAGAGTGTATCATGCAATGTTTTTTTCTGTTTTGTCAGGCTAGCAAATTAATTAGTGGTTAGTAGCCAGTCTATTTTGGGATGATGATTTGTAAGATTTGGCCTGGGACCAAGTAAAATATCCATACTGTTAGATTGCTTGGCCCTGGAGACCTGTTTTGCAGCTGTCCTATGCCTGGTCTATTTTGTGATACACAAGTGTGGACGATGCGGCACGCCAGAGCACCCGGCATTTCACACGCTGTGTTGGTGTCATGTAAGATCAGAAGTATTCTCATTTAACTCCATTTTATTATTGTAATGTAGATACGGGTCACTGCACATCCCGTTTGGGGGTTGTGCGTACAAATATATATACGGTATATATTATTTTTCTTTTTTTTATTTTTTATAAATATTGTCAATGATTCATGTTGGCCTCACTTCATCATACTCATAACACACACAAAAAGAAAAACGCCATACACCAGAAGCAAATTGATGGCATTTCTTACAAGCTTTATTGTGATATCTTCTATTTTGTAACATATTTTTTCCTACAGACATTTTTGATATCATGTTCAAAGCATGATGTCTTTTGAAAAACAAAACAAATCTATACTGATCCTGAAAACAAAATGCAGTGTATGATGACTTTACAATATTTTCGGTAGCTCTACTTTTAAGGCTGATTTAAATGTTATATAACACATGTTAAAACGTATTATTAGGAATGAAATGGAACATGGATAAAGCTTTTCATTGAGAAGCCATGTCCTCCCCTCTCCATGCCATCCACAAAAAAAGCAAAACAAAACCCCCTTGTATGACATCTCATGTTTCTCAGGAGCACAGGCTGCTGGGAGGTCAGAGCTCATGGTGGAATGTCACTCTTTGACTGACAGGAGCCAGTTGTTTCTTACCACAGATGGACTAAGTCTGCCGTCTAAGTAGTCTTACTTTATACTTTGCATCAAATTTAAGGTATTGTACTTTCTTTTCTCTTTTTTCATAAAACTTGTGTGTACACATTTGTAAACGGAGGCAATATTGACATGAACTTCTTTGATGGGAGCTTGGACATTTGTTATTTCGTGTGCACGTGTTCCTGCTGTAGGGGCAGTTTAGTCTTGTCAATTCTTGAAGTTTCCGACTCACCAATATCATTTGACGTCCGATTTTTGCTTGATTGCCTGTTGAGTGATGTTCTCCTTATTCAATGAAATCAACTCTTCACTTTGTGTATCATATAGCTAAGTTAAAATTATATACGGTATATGTTGGTTCACGCAGAGGAGATGGTTTAGGATAGTTACTCTATCTCTTATGCATGCATAATGTATCCATACCATTCCACAGCGTGAATTACTTTTGTACAAAATCTAGCACTTCAACCACTACACCGCTATGTAGCTTTTTAGTAAACTATTGATTGCTTTGGGTATTGCAGTCTTTACATTTCTTTTCAGTGTCTGTATGTGATTATGCTTTACACGAAAATATGTAGATAACATTCCTACAAGCTTAGGAATGAATGAGCTCAGTTAATACTTCACCATTCCGTAAGGTTAGGCTCACAGATTAGCTGTCCACTCTATTTAAAGGAAAACTGTCAGGTCAAAAATCCATATGTAACTACTATGATTTTCTAATTCCTCACTCAAAACTCTATTTACACTGTGTACAGAATTATTAGGCAAATAAGTATTTTGATCACATGATACTTTTTATACATTTCCTACTCCAAGCTGTAGAGGCTTGAGAGCCAACTACCAATTAAGTAAATCAGGTGATGTGCATTTCTGTAATGAGGAGAGGTGTGGTGTAATGACATATAAGGTGTGCTTAATTATTAGGCAAATGCCTTTCCTTAGGCAAAATGGGTCAGAAAAGATATTTGACGGGCTCTGAAAGTCCAAACTTGTGAGATGTCTTGCAGAGGGATGCAGCAGTCTTGAAATTGCCAAATTTTTGAAGCGTGATCACCAAACAATCAAGCGTTTTATGGCAAATAGCCAACAGGGTCACAAGAAGCTTGTTGGCAAAAAAGGCGCAAAATAACTGCCCATTAATTGAGACAAAGCAAGCGCGAAGCTGCCAAGATGCCATTTGCCACCAGTTTTGCCATATTTCAGAGCTGCAACGTTACTGGAGTATCAAAAAGCACACAAGGTGTGCTATACTCAGGGACATGGCCAAGGTAAGGAATGCTGAAAAACGACCACCTTTGAACAAGAAACATAAGATAAAACGTCAAGACTGGGCCAAGAAATATCTTAAGACTGATTTTTCAAAGGTTTTATGGACTGATGAAATGAGAGTGACTCTGGATGGGCCAGAGGCTGGATCAGTAAAGGGCAGAGGGCTCCACTCCGACTCAAACGCCAGCACGGTGGAGGTGGGGTACTTGTATGGGCTGGTATCATCAAAGATTAACCCCTTCCCGACCCTTGGCCCTACGTTTGGGCCATGAAAACCAAGTCATTCCCGACCCTTGGCCCTAGGGGTGGGCCATGGAATGATCGGGCTCCTACAGGCCGAGTGAGGGTCTCACTGACCTGTCACTCGGCCTGCAGGTACATGGGGAGTTGTACTACACCCCAGGGGGGGTCGATTTGCCCCCACCCCCACCCCCCCCGGCTACAGGCGCGGTGATTGGCGCTCAAAAGTGAAAGTGAAAATCACCGCGCCTGTAATGTTTCCCTGCCTGCCGCTGCTCTCCCTACCCTCTGATCTGCTCCCTGTCATCCTCTAACTGCCCCCCTGTCCCCCACCTCTCTTTCCTGCCCCCCCCTTCATCTTTCTACCCCCCCCTTCCTGTCCCTGCCGCCCGCTTCCTGTCCCTGCCTCCCGCTTCCTCTTCCTGCCGCCCGCCTCCTCCTGACTGCCCCCGCTTCCTCCTAGTCCTAAGTGCCCCCTGCCACATCTACTGCCAGCCCCCCCACTGCCCCCTCCTGCCCCCCGATCACCGGAGCGGCGATCGGCTTCTCCCACTCACCTCTCCGGCGGCCCGGCTGTCAGCGCTGCGTCCCGCTCCTCCTCCTCTTCTCCTGTGAGTATCGCCGCCTCCGATCTGAGCTCTGTGCTGGAGCTGCCAGATCACTTCTACAGCTGGATCCTGAGGATCTAGCTGCAGGAAGTGATCTGAAAGATCCAGCACAGTGATCCACAGTGACCATTATGTGATCACTGTCGATCACTGTGCTGGAGCTGCCAGATCACTTCTACAGCTGGATCCTGAGGATCTAGCTGCAGGAAGTGATCTGACAGATCCAGCACAGTGATCCACAGTGACCATTATGTGATCACTGTCGATCACTGTGCTGGAGCTGCCAGATCACTTCTACAGCTGGATCCTGAGGATCTAGCTGCAGGAAGTGATCTGACAGATCCAGCACAGTGATCGACAGTGATCACATAATGGTCACTGTGGATCACTGTGCTGGATCTGTCAGATCACTTCCTGCAGCTAGATCCTCAGGATCTAGCTGCAGAAAGTGATCTGACACCCCAGGCGCAGTGACCCACTATGTGCATCACTGCGCCTGGGCTGCCAGATCGCTTTCCGCAGATCGATCCCTATGCATGGGGATCGAGCTGCAGAAAGCTATCTAACAGCCCGGGCGCAGTGATGCACATAGTGGGTCAATGCGCCTGTGCTGCCAGATCGCTTTCCGCAGCTCGATCCCCATGCATGGGGATTGAGCTGCGGAAAGCGATCTGGCAGCACAGGCGCAGTGATGCATATAGTGGGTCACTGCGCCCAAGCTCTTAGATCGCTGCTCTGCAGCCCGATCTCCCTGCATGGGCATCGAGCTGCAGAAAGCAATCTGACAGCCCGGACGCAGTGATGCACATAGTGGGTCAATGCGCCTGTGATGCCAGATCGCTTTCCGCAGCTCGATCCCCATGCATGGGGATTGAGCTGCGGAAAGCGATCTGGCAGCACAGGCGCAGTGATGCATATAGTGGGTCACTGCGCCCAGGCTCTTAGATCGCTGCTCTGCAGCCCGATCTCCCTGCATGGGCATCGAACTGCAGAAAGCAATCTGACAGCCCGGACGCAGTGATGCACATAGTGGGTCAATGCGCCTGTGCTGCCAGATCGCTTTCCGCAGCTCGATCCCCATGCATGGGGATCGAGCTGCGGAAAGTGATCTGGCAGCCCAGGCGCAGTGATGCACATAATGGGTCACTGCGCCCGGGGTGTCAGATCACTTTCTGCAGCTCGATCACCATGCTGGCGGATCGGGCTCCAGAGTAGCGATCTGAAAGCAAAGGTGATCGAGCGTCGTGGGACCTTCGTTGTGGACTACGTCGGAGACAATCAAATGTCGTGGGACCTTCGTTATGGACTACGTCGGAGCGATCGAGCGTCGTGGGACCTTCGTTGTGGACTACGTCGGATCTTTTTATAATAAAGATGGAGTCCGAATTGTGTCTGTGTTTTTTTTTCAAATAAAAAGATTTTTCTCTGTGTGTATTTATTGACTATTTACCGTACTAGAGATTCCTAATGGCGGGTCTAACATTGGCCCTATATTATGAATCTCGGGCTTAGTGCCAGCTGCCAATAAAAAGCTGGCATTAACCCCTTTATTACCCAGTTAGCCACTGGCACCAGGGCAACTGGAAGAGCGTGGGTACAGCGCCAGAAAATGGCGCTTCAATGAATGCGCCATTTTCTGGGGCGGCTGCGGGCTGCAATTCGCAGCATGGGGGGCCCAGAACGCTTGGGCCTCTCTATGCTGAGGATTCCAGCCCCAGCTGCCTAGTTGTACCTGGCTGGACCAAAAATATGGCGGAGCCCCACGTAATTTTTTTTTCTAGAATTAGTTCTAGAAATTTTAAAAAAAATGGGCTTCGCTGTATTTTTGGTTCCAGCCAGGTATGACAAGGCAGCTGGGGGTGGGTGGCAGTCCGTAGCTGCCAAGTTGTACCTGGCTGGACCAAAAATATGGCGGAGCCCTATGTCATTTTTTTTCTAGAAATATTTCTAGAAATAAAAAAAAAATAGGCTTCGCTGTATTTTTGGTTTCAGCCAGGTATGACGAGGCAGCTGGGGGCTGGTGGCAGTCCGTAGCTGCCAAGTTGTATCTGGCTGGACCAAAAATATGGCGGAGCCCTATGTCATTTTTTTTCTAGAAATAATTCTAGAAATAAAAAAAAAATAGGCTTCGCTGTATTTTTGGTTCCAGCCAGGTATGACGAGGCAGCTGGGGGCTGGTGGCAGTCCGTAGCTGCCAAGTTGTACCTGGCTGGACCAAAAATATGGCAGAGCCCCATGGGTCCCCTATGCTGCGAATTGCAACTACTAGACTAGTATGTTTTTTCACAAAAAGTTTCTTTATTCATTTATACGTCTCAATTTGTGAAGCACCTGGGGGTTCAAAGTGCTCACTATGCAGCTAGATATGTTCCCTGGGGGGTCTAGTTTACAAAATGGGGTCACTTGTGGGGGAGCTCTAATGTTTAGTCACACAGACTCTCTCCATACGCAACATGGTGTCCGCTAACAATTCCAATTGTTAGCGGACACCATGTCGCATATGGAGAGCCCCTGTGTGCCTAAACATTGGAGCTCCCCCACAAGTGACCCCATTTTGGAAACTAGACCCCCCAGGGAACTTATCTAGATGGATAGTGAGCATATTGACCCCCCAGGTGCTTCACAAATTAATAGAAATTTTTTTTTTTTGCGTAAAACAAGTACTTTTTCATTTTTACAGATCAATTTGTGAAGCACCTGGGGGTTCAAAGTGCTCACTATGCATCTAGATACGTTCCCTGGGGGGTCTAGTTTCCAAAATGGGGTCACTTGTGGGGGAGCCCCAATGTTTAGGCACACAGGGGCTCACCAAACGCGACATGGTGTCCGCTAACAATTTGAGCTCATTTTGCATTCAAATTGTTAGCGGACACCATGTCGTGTTTGGAGAGCCCCTGTGCGTCTCCACATTGGAGCTCCCCCACAAGTGACCACATTTTGGAAACTAGACCCCCCAGGGAACATATCTAGCTGCATAGTGAGCACTTTGAACCCCCAGGTGCTTCACAAATTGGTCCGTAATAATGAAAAAAGAAATTTTTGTGGAAAAAAAAGTGCTTTTTTCATTTTTATGGATGAATTTGTGAAGCACCTGGGGCTTCAAAGTGCTCACTATGCATCTAGATACGTTCCCTGGGGGGTCTAGTTTCCAAAATGGGGTCACTTGTGGGGGAGCCCCAATGTTTAGGCACACAGGGGCTCACCAAACGCGACATGGTGTCCGCTAACAATTTGAGCTCATTTTGCATTCAAATTGTTAGCAGACACCATGTCGTGTTTGGAGAGCCCCTGTGCGTCTCTACATTGGAGCTCCCCTACAAGTGACCCCATTTTGGAAACTAGACCCCCCAGGGAACATATCTAGCTGCATAGTGAGCACTTTGAACCCCCAGGTGCTTCACAAATTGGTCCGTAATAATGAAAAAAGAAAATGTTTGTGGAAAAAAAAGTGCTTTTTCATTTTTATGGATGAATTTGTGAAGCACCTGGGGGTTGAAAATGCTCACTATGCATCTACATACGTTCCTTTGGGGGTCTAGTTTCCAAAATGGGGTCACTTGTGGGGGACCTCCTATGTGGAGACGCACAGGGGCTCTCCAAATGCAACATGGTGTCCGCTAACAATTTGAGCTCACTTTGCATTCAAATTGTTAGCGGACACCATGTCGTGTTTGGAGAGCCCCTGTGTGTCTCCACATTGGAGCTCCCCCACAAGTGACCCCATTTTGGAAACTAGCCCCCCCAGGGAACATATCTAGCTGCATAGTGAGCACTTTGAACCCCCAGGTGCTTCACAAATTGATCCGTAATAATGAAAAAAGAAAATGTTTGTGGAAAAAAAAGTGCTTTTTCATTTTTATGGATGAATTTGTGAAGCACCTGGGGGTTCAAAGTACTCACTATGCATCTAGATACGTTCCCTGGGTGGTCTAGTTTCCAAAATGGGGTCACTTGTTGCGGAGCCCCAATGTTTAGGCACACAGGGGCTCACCAAACGCAACATGGTGACAGCTAACAATTTGAGCTGATTTTTATTCAAATTGTTAGCGGACACCATGTCGCTTTTGGAGAGCCCCTGTGTGCCTAAACATTGGAGCTCCCCCACAAGTGACCCCATTTTGGAAACTAGACCCCCCAGGGAACATATCTAGATGGGTAGTGAGCATATTGAACCCCCAGGTGCTTTACAAATTGATCTGTGAAAATGAAATAGAAAATTTTTGTGAAAAAAAAAGTACTTTTAGCTTAAATATTTTCGTTTTCACATGACAACAGCATAAAATTCATCCTAAAATTTGTTGGGCAATTTCTCCTGAGTACACCGATACCTTATATGTGGTCATAAACCACTGTTTGGGCACACAGCAGGGCTCAGAAGGGAAGGAGCGCCATTTCACTTTTTGGATGTAAAATTAGCTCCAAAATTCAAATTGCGCTCCTTCCCTTCTGAGCCCTGCCGTGCGCCCAAACAGTGGTTTATGACCATATATGAGGTATCTGTGTACTCGGGAGAATTTGCACAACACATTTTAAGATCAATTTTATCCTGTTGCCCATGTGAAAATGAAAGAATTGAGGCTAAAAGAACATTTTTGATAAAAAAATTAAAATATCCATTTTTTGTTTCCACTTTGCCTTAGGTCCTGTGAAGCACCTGAAGGGTTAATCATCTTCTTGAATATAGTTTTGAATAGCTTGAGGGGTACAGTTTTTGGAATGGTGACACTTTTGGGTGTTTTCTGTCATGTACACCCCTCAAAAGGACTTCAAATGTGATGTGGTCACTAAAAAAAATGGTTTTGTAAATTTTGGTTGAAAAATGAAAAATTGCTCATGAACTTTGAACCCTTATAACGTCCTACCAAAAAAAAATTTTTCTTCCAAAATTGTGCTGATGTGAAGTAGACATGTGGGAAATATTATTTAATAACTTTTTTCTGTCACATATCTCTCTGGTTTATCAGAAAAAAAAATTAAAAATGTGAAAATTGTGAAATTTTCAAAATTTTTGCCATATTTTTGATTTTTTCACAAATAAACACAAAAATTATCGACTTAAATTTAATACTAGCATGAAGCCCAATGTGTCACGAAAAAACAATCTCAGAATCACTAGGATCGGTTGAAGCGTTCCAGAGATATTACCTCATAAAGGGACACTGGTCAGAATTGCAAAAAATGCCAAGGTCTTTAGGGTCAAAATAGCCTGGGTCCTGAAGGGGTTAACTTGTAAGACTTTTTCGGGTTGAAGATGGAGTGAAGCTCAACTCCCAGACCTACTGCCAGTTTCTGGAAGACAACTTCAAGCAGTGGTACAGGAAGAAGTCGGTATCATTCAAGAAAAACATGATTTTCATGCAGGACAATGCTCCATCACATGCTTCCAACTACTCCACAGCGTGGCTGGCCACTAACAGTCTAAAAGAAGAAAAAATAATGGCATAACCCCCTTGTTTACCTGATCTGAACCCCATAGAGAACCTGTGGTCCCTCATAAAATGTGAGATGTACAGGGAGGGAAAACGGTACACCTCTCAGAACAGTGTCTGGGAGGCTGTGGTGGCTGCTGCACGCAATGTTGATCGTGAACAGATTAAATAACTGACAGAATCTATGAATGGAAGGCTGTTGAGTGTCATCATAAAGAAAGGTGGCTATATTGGTCACTAATTTTTTGGGGTTTTGTTTTTGCATGTCAGAAATTTTTTTTCTAAATTTTGTGCAGTTATGTTAGTTTACCTGGTGAAAATAAACAAGTGAGATGGATATGTATTTGCTTTTTATTAAGTTGCCTAATAATTCTGCACAGTAATAGTTACCTGCACAAACAGATGTCCTCCTAAAATAGCCAAATCTAAAAAGAAACATTCCAACTTCCAAAAATATTAAGCTTTGATATTTGAGTCTTTTGGGTTGATTGAGAACATAGTTGTAGATAAAAAATAAAAATAATCCTCTAAAATACAACTTTCCTAATAATTCTGTACACAGTGTATGTATGTCTTTTATTTATATTTCCCTCCTATCCTCTGTAAACTTTAGATAAAGAGATGCATTCCATCTGTCACTCACAGTAAGTGATCCATTAGTTCTCTACTGTCCCCTCCCCATAGCATGAATATGCATTTCACATATTCACATTACACCACTGCACAGGAGATCACTGGGGGAACTGTATTCTCTCCTCTTCTGCACTCTGTTTGCAGCATCACAAGAGGTCAAATACAACACACAAACTGTCACAGCCAGGATACCTGCTTACAGAAACAAATGGAGATCTGCAATAGCTCCCTCCGTATCCCCAACAGAACAGACCTCCTGTCAGTGAAACCACACTGCACTATTAGCAAAGGGAGGAGGGAGGAGAGATCTGGTGACAGAGAGTGCATAATTCCAGTGCTGTGCAAATTAATTGGGACAAAGCATGTTTTTCTTGCATTAATTTTACTATTTCTCTTAAAGGGAACCTGTCACCTAATCTATGGCCCCTAAACTATCACTACCTGCCCCTACAGACCCTAACTAGCTCCCTAACCATCCCTGCCTGACCTAATATGGCTTTATATAAGGTGAAATAAACACTTTATAAACTTACAGTTTCTCCGTCTGTGGGGCGTTCCTGTCGGCTCTTGTCTGCAGGGCGGGGTCCCCAGAGCCGCGCTCCCCCCGCCTCGCTCCCTTCCTAACGCCCTAATAGGCGGCATTGTGGATTTGAAGAGCGGGGGAGCCCAGTGGAATCATCCCGCCCCGCTCTTCATGATGCGACGGCCGGAGACCGCGTCATTTCCGGTCCGCGCATGCGTAGTGCGCTGGGTGAAGCCGAAGCCGAGTCCCGGCGTCGCTAGGCAACGATCGGGAGCGTCTTCGGAAGGTGAGTATCGGCGGCCCCCTCCCAAAACTGCACATATATATGTGTGTGTAATCCACATGTACATATGGATTACACACACACATATATACATTCACTTTGATTACGCACATTTCATATGTGCATCTATATATATATAGTTAGATTGTGTGTGTGTGTGTGTGTATACATACGTGTGTGTGTGTGTGTATACATACGTGTGTGTGTGTGTGTATACATACGTGTGTGTATACATACGTGTGTGTGTGTGTATACATACGTGTGTGTGTATACATACGTGTGTGTGTGCATGTGTATACATACGTGTGTGTGTGCATGTGTATACTTACGTGTGTGTGTGCATGTGTGTGTATACTTACGTGTGTGTGTGTGCATGTGTGTGTATACTTACGTGTGTGTGTGCATGTGTGTGTATACTTACGTGTGTGTGTGCATGTGTGTGTATACATACACGTGTGTGTGTGCGTGCATGTGTGTGTATACATACATGTGTGTGTGTGTGTATACTTGTGTGTGTGTGTGTGTGTGCGTGCATGTGTGTGTATACATGTGTGTGTGTGTATACATATGTGTGTGTGTGTATACATATGTGTGTGTGTGTATACATACGTGTGTGTGTGTTATACATACGTGTGTGTGTGTGTATACATACGTGTGTGTGTGTATACATACGTGTGTGTGTGTGTATACATACGTGTGTGTGTGTGTATACATACGTGTGTGTGTGTGTATACATACGTGTGTGTGTGCATGTGTATACATACGTGTGTGTGTGTGCATGTGTATACTTACGTGTGTGTGTGCATGTGTGTGTATACTTACGTGTGTGTGCATGTGTGTGTATACTTACGCGTGTGTGTGTGTGTGTGTGCGTGCATGTGTGTGTATACATACTTGTGTGTGTGTGTATACGTGTGTGTGCATGTGTGTGTATACGTGTGTGTGTGTGTGTGCGTGCATGTGTGTGTATACATACTTTGTGTGTGTGCGTGTGTGTATACTTACGTGTATGTGTGTGTGTGCGTGCATGTGTGTGTATACATACTTGTGTGTGTGTGTGCGTGCATGTGTGTGTATACATACTTGTGTGTGTGTGTGCGTGTGTGTATACTTACGTGTATGTGTGTGTGTGTATACATACTTGTGTGTGTATACATACTTGTGTGTGTATACATACTTGTGTGTGTGCGTGCATGTGTGTGTATACATACGTGTGTGTGTGCGTGCATGTGTGTATACATGTGTGTGTGTGTGTGTGTGCGTGCATGTGTGTGTATACATACTTGTGTGTGTGTGTGTGTGTGTGTGTGTTGCGTGTGTGTGTGTGTGTGCGTGCATGTGTGTGTATACATACTTTGTGTGTGCGTGCATGTGTGTGTATACATACTTGTGTGTGTGTGTGTGCGTGCATGTGTGTGTGTACATACTTTGTGTGTGTGTGTGTGTATACATACTTGTGTGTGTGTGCATGTGTGTGTATACATACGTGTGTGTATACATACGTGTGTGTATACATACGTGTGTGTGCATGTGTGTGTATACTTACGTGTGTGTGTGTGCGTGCATGTGTGTGTATACATACTTGTGTGTGTGTGTGCATGTGTGTGTATACTTACGTGTGTGTGTGTGCGTGCATGTGTGTGTGTGTGTGTGTGTGCGTGCATGTGTGTGTATACATACTTGTGTGTGTGTGTGTGCGTGCATGTGTGTATACATACGTGTGTGTGTGTGTGCATGTGTGTGTATACATACTTGTGTGTGTGTGTGCGCATGTGTATATATATTTTGTAGAGAGAGAGACTGAGGGTGAGAGGGTCTGTGAGTTTTGTGTAACGCTGGGACCTGGGTGACGCAGTAAACTTCACCTGAGGTCAGAGTTAATCCTCGTCACTCTATCTGACCTCAGGTGATCTACACTGATGTCACCCTGTTCACATAGGTAACAGAAAACTCACTCTATGTGGGTCACGCTGTGAAGTGGGAAGTTTCACATGAGGTCAGAGAAACACATTGCTTTATCCGACCTCAGGTGACACAGACCATGAACTCTCCCCCTTCACTGCACGAGCCTTCAAATATAATTTTTAGGGAATCTTCACTAACGGACGGACCTCTATCAGGATCCTGGATGGGTATGTGGGAGTAATAAAGATGGAGTCAAAATACGTGTTTGTGTTTTTTGTTTTAATAAAAAAAATTTTCTCGGTGTTGTGTCTTCTTTACTACTAAATAGAGATTCATAATGGCCGTGTCTAACATTGGCATGACATTATAAATCTCGGGCTTAGTGCCAGCTGCTAAAATAAAGGTGGCATTAACCCCTTATTACCCAGTCTGCCACCGCCACAGGGCAGCTGGAAGAGCTGGGTACAGCTCCAGAATATTGCGCTTCTATAAATGCGCAATTTTCTGGGGCGGCTGCGAGCTGCAATTCTCAGCGGGGGTGGCCCAGAACGCTTGGGCCTCCCTAAGCTGGGGATTCCAGCCCTCAGCTGCCTAGTTGTACCTGGCTGGCAAAGAAAAATGCGGCGAAGCCCCACGCCGTTTTTTTTTCTGTCAGCCAGGTACACCTAGGT